>JAKSZT010054301.1:6882824-7005075 GCA_026826555.1 Tolypeutes matacus | reverse complement strand
CCTGGGACCTCCCCCATGTCCTGGGACCTCCCTCCATCACCTGGGACCTCCCCCTATCACTTGGGACCTCCCCACATCACCTGGGACCTCCCTCTATCACCTGGGACCTCCTCCTACCACCTGGGACCTCCCCACATCACCTGGGACCTCCCTCCATCACCTGAGACCTCCTTCTATCACCTGGGACCTCCCCACATCACCTGGGCCCTCCCCCATCTCCTGGGCCCTCCCTGCATCTCCTGGGCCCTCCTGCATTGCTGGGACCTCCCTTGGTTGCCCAGCACCTCCCTGAGTGGCCTGTGGCGTCCAGCACCCCCGGAGCCTCCCCCTCCCTGCATTGTGCAGGCTCACAGCTCCAGGCCCAGAGAGCTGTTTTGGAAGCAGTCTTTCACACAGACGGGAGCTTGCTGATACATTATCTGGGGACATTTTATTTGTGTCAGCACGGCTTACAGATGGAGAAACTGAGTTGGGCCAGGTGGGCTGTCTCTGCAGCTAGACTGGGAGCTCCTGCGTGGCAGGGACGGTGTCCTTCCTCAGACCCCCGGGGCCAGCCTGGGGCCTGGCGCACAGTGAGCCCTCAGTGCTGGCTTGCTGGAGAATAAAGGGGTGGATGAGTGGACAGACAGACGGACGTGCAGATGGTTGCACCTTACCGTGGACAGACTGCTTAGTGGGGGACTGTGAGGGAGAAGACACTTTGTGGGGAGAGCAGCTCTGGCATGACTCAGGCCTGGTTCGGGCCCCGGCCTTCCCTCTTCTCTGAATTGGGGGTGCAGTGCCTCCCGTGCCCCGTGCAGGGGCGCCGTGAGGATTAAGCGCGCCCAGGCAGGAGTGTCTGGTGGCTCTGTCTGCGCTCCGAAGCGGCACAGCCTTGGCGCTGGGGCTGCGGGTGTGGCCCCTGGCGCTTGGCCCACGGAGCAGATGCCCGCGCCGCGTGCTTGCTCGTGCGTTCCTCCTCTCCCAGCTTGGCCCAGCGGCCAGGCCACATCCCCCCCAGACCAGCCTATCGGGGAGCAGCTGCCAGTAGGCGGGGCAGGGGCGTGAGCCCTGGAGCCCCTAGAAGGGATGAGGCGTCGTTCTCCTGCCACGCTGCTGCCCACCCACCACGGGTGTGGCGTGAGCTCGCAGGGGGCATGCTGGGGGCCGTCTTCTGTGGGGGGCTCCCTGCCGTGAGGAGCCAGGCGCCAGGGCCGGTGCTGTGAGCAGGCCTTCTCTAGGAGCTGATGGCTCAGGCCTTCAGGCGGAAAGCACGTGCTGCCGCCCCATCGTGCGTGTGAGAAGCCAGGGGGGGCGCCCCTCCCCAGGCCTCTTAGGTTTCAGGCTCTGCCCGGTGCTGGGACACAGGCACATTGGACATGCTCCCTCACCCTCAGGGTATTGTAGGCAGTGCAGGAGACGGGCTTTCGGGGATCCGCCTGCATCCCAAGCTCCTTCACCGTGAGGAAGGTTCCCGACAGCAGGACAGAGTTGCCTGGGTCTGGCAGGTGTGGGGAGCATGTGCACGGACTCCAGCGTGAAGGCGGTCCCCCGGCTGGCCGGGCCCCCGTGGTGGTCTGTACAAGGGGAGACGTCCAAGCTGGCCTCTTTCGTTTGTTCAGGCCACGAGCATTTACTTAGCACCTGCTGTGTCAGGACTGTCAGGAGAACGTGACTGGGGCCGGCTGGCAGGAGCCCAGAGGCGCCCACGTCCCAGGCCCAGACCCCGTGAGTGTTTCCTGACAAGGCAGATGGGGCGAAGATGGCAAACGCCGTGGGAGGAGAGAGGCAGGCTCAGGGCCGGGGGATGCGGTGGGAGTGCGGCGTGGGCAGGGCTCACCCGCCGTTGCTGGCTTGGGGTTCATGAGCTCAGGAATCCAGAAAGGGAGCTGGGAGAGCCGGGAAACAGGCTTCCCGAGAGCTCCGGAAGCAGCGCGGCCCCGCGCGCGCCGGGGTTTTACCAGCGCGACAAAAGGCCCTGGTAAAGGCCGTGAAGCGACGAGTGCGAAAGCCCGAGTCGGTGGTGACTTGCTCCAGCAGAGATTGGTCCCCTGTCCTCCTCTCTGCCGCGTGGTGGGGGCAGACGTGCAGGGCACGTGGGAGGGGTGCCTGGTGTGGACTTGGAGTGTCAGGGAAGGCTTCCGGGGGCGGTGACCTGCCGGCCAAGTCCACGTCGGCCAGGCTGAGGGCAGCCTGTTGCGGGCCCTGGAGAACTGGCTAGAGCACACAGTGCTGGGCAGTGGGTGCCGAGAGGAGACTGGGGGGTGCCAGGGGTGTGAGTGGGGGGCCGGGTGCCACTGGTGGATGGGAGAGGAGAGATCAGTGGGAAGAGGCCTGGGGCCACCCTGGCAGAGCTCCGTCCACCTGTCTCCAAAGCCTGTGTCTGGTCTTTGGTTACAAAGTGCTCGGAAGAGGGTCTGGGCCGAGGTAAGTGATCACCTTCATCTGCGTCTGGCCTTCTTCTTGAAGGGAGGCTGGGCTGCTTCCCGCCCTTGTCCTGGGGCATCCCCTTCCCCTGCCTACGGTGCCAGGCAGGCCTGCAGCGCCCGTGCTGATGCCCGGTGGGTCATGCCGCAGGCCAGAGAAGGTGAGGCCGAGTCACCCACCCAGGAGACGGACTTGGTGGGGGCTGAAGAAGGGCTGAGCCCCGTGTTAATGGAAGCACACAGAATCACATGCTAGATACTTCCTGGCGTCTGGTTCATTTGGCTTGACGGTAGGCCCGGGAGGCCCCGCCAGGCTGGGTAGTGGTAGCTGGTCCTCTTGCACTGCTCTTTGGCATTCCACTGGACGGCTGTCACTATTTATGTGTCCGTTCTGTTGACGGACACTGGTGTTTCCAAGTTTTGGCCGCCATAGTCAATAGCAAGGCTATTCTGGGGAGTACCTGTTGGCGAGTCAGTGCTTGTTTCCCTGGGCCTTGGATCATTGGGCGTGTGCACGTTTAGCCTTCGAGAGTGGGCAGACATGTTTTCCTTGTAAATAAATTTACTGGCTAGTGATCACTCAGGGTAACGGACAGAGTACCTTCCGGAAGCCCCAGAGCTGAGACCTCTCAGTCGGCACAGTTCTGGATCCCCTGGTGTGGCAGGCACTTTGTGCCCTCTTCGCTTCTCATGGCGGCCTTGGGAAACCCATTTGGCTTTGGGCAAATGGGCGCTGAGTGTGGCAGATGCTGACTGGAGGTTAGGGCCAGGTCCTGGGGCTTTCGTGGCGAGGCAGGGCTGCGGGGTACCCGCTCACATGTGTCCCCCTCCTCAGGCACGAGCTTGTTGCAGGAGGTGGTCTACTTGGTGAGCCAGGGGGCCGAGCCGGATGAGATCGGCCTGATGAACATCGACGAGCAGCTCCCGGTCTTGGAGTACCCCCAGCCAGGCCTGGACATCATCAAGGTATTCCCTGGGCTGGCGGTAGCCAGGCCCTGCTGGCTCCCTGGCGTGTTTCTGCAGTGGTGCCCTCAGGAGGCACAGGGCAGCCCTGTGGCGGGGAGGGGGGAGAGCACTCCCTGATGCCCCCGGTACCCAGGAGAGCGAGACTAGCGGGCTGAGCCAGCCAGCAAGAGGCCCTGGCAGGTCCCATCTGGGTGGGGGGCACGTCTGTGTTGGGGGCGCGGAGTTGCTGCCTGGGATGGAGGGTACGGTGGGCCTCCTGCTCTGCCTCCCCTCTCGCCCCCACTGTGGCTTACCCCATCTGTCCGGGGCGTGGGGTCAGATGTGTTTGCATCGAATGTTTGGCACGCAGAATGAAATAAATGTGATTGTCCCACAGTCCTCACACTTGTACCCCACCGATGTGTCTGGAATTTCTCTCCGCCCATCCCCACCCCTTTAGTTTCGGCCTCGTGTCCCACACGGACTGTAACAGTGGCCTGAGCTGTGGCCCAGAGAAGGCCCGTCTGTGGCCCTCACAGTGCAGCACAGAGGCCTGTGTGCTGCTCTCTGCCCCCACCCTCCCAGCCTCCAGCACCTGCCCAGCTGCCTCCGCCCCCCCCCGGCCAGATTGGAGCCAACCTGTGGTCCTAGCAGGGCCTCCTTCAAGTCACTGAGTAAAACACTGCGTGCCCACCATGTGCTGGCACCGCTCTTGGCGTTGGGAATACGCAGTGAACAGACCAGACAAGATACGGTCCTCGTGGAACTTGGGCCTGGGCGATGGAGACAGACAAGAAAATAGAGATAAGGCTCTGGGCTGGAAGGGGAGCAAAGCGGGAAGGGCTGCGAGGGCCCCACATCGGGGGCTCTGAGGAAGGTCCTGAAAGGGGAGGGGTTCTGGGGGCAGAGGGACTGGTGAGGGTGGGCCCAGAGACCCATGCCCTGGCCTCCTGAGCAGTGAGAAGGCCTGTGTGCTGCAGGGGGTCGGGCGTGCGACGGGCCCTGGGGCGCCGAGCAGAGGCCTGCGTGAGCCGAGCGAGCCTGCGCTGGCCGCCGCGGCTGCTGTCCCGGCTGCTGTTGGGACGGGTGGGACAGAGGTGGAGGCAGCAAGCCCGGTGGGGACCTACGTGCCTCGCCGCTCGTGCTCCCTCTGCCCCCCTTCAGCGCCCATCTTGGGGCGCCTTCCTTCCAGAGCAGGGGCACCCGGTCCTCAGAGCAGACCCGAGGCTGTGGCATGCTGACTCCTCCAGGTGCGGGTGCCGTAGGACAGGGGCCACCCTCAGGGTCCAGCCTGGAGGTCAGCAACGTTTGCAGGTTGTTCGGTGGAGTTGTGGGTCCTGACTCTGTCGGAGGCCATCTCTGCCCGGCCCTGCACGCAGCCTCCTGGGACCCTGTCTCCTGTCTGCCCTCTGCAGGAGCTGACATCCCCGCGCCTCATCAAGAGCCACCTCCCCTACCGTTTCCTGCCTTCCGACCTCCATAACGGCGAGTCCAAGGTAAGCGGCCCCGCGCCGGCGCCTCCCTAAGGCCACAGGCACGTTCTGTGCGGGGCCTTGTCAGCGCGCTCGGCGCCCCTGTTCCCAGAGGCCCTTGCAGAGCCCCTGGGGTCGTCTCCCCCAGCGTGGTGTCCAGATGTCGGAGTCTGCTCCCTCACGACGGGCACAGCTTGACCAGCTGAGCCCAGGTGTGCCTGCAGAAGGCTGCGGCCGTGCGGCGGCTGGCGGTGTGTGGTCACCGTCTCTGCTGCATTACAGGCCTCGCGCCTCGTCACCGGTATGGCCCGGCTGCCTCCACGGGTTGAAAAGTAGTCATGGGGGACGGAAAGAGAAGGACATGGTCAAGTAAGTATCCTAGCAAGTACCGACGGGCGAGAGGACACCTCTGCTGAAACAGAATGTAAAAGCGAGAAAGCGCCTGGCGGCAGTGAACGTGGGCATGAACTCGACGCTGGGAACAGGGTGTCGGCCTCTGACGCACGAGAGGGTGGGCTCTCCGTCTGCTGAGCTTCCTGGGTGGGAAGGGGAGATGCACTCACTGGGCTCCCCCACCCCCCACCCCCAGGTCATCTACATGGCTCGCAACCCCAAGGACCTGGTGGTGTCCTATTACCAGTTCCACCGCTCCCTGCGGACCATGAGCTACCGAGGCACTTTCCAGGAATTCTGCCGGAGGTTTATGAATGACAAGTGTAAGTGTTTTCGCCAGAGACAAGTTGTTGGTTGGTGCGTGCTGAGTGCTGGGTGCTCCACCTCACGGCCTCCAGGTCTGCGGTGGCCTTGCAGGCTGGCCCCGCCCCCACTCCTCAGGTGCGCAGGCGGACGCTGGGCGCATGGGGCAGAGCAGGGCTAAGTCCAGGAGCCGCTCTTTGGCCACACAGCTGGGTTTCTGGGAATTCCCCAGCTGGTGAGAATGCAAACAGTGGATCTGGGGCCCAGCTTCCTGTCCTCAGTGGCAGAGGCCAGAGCGGAGCTGTGGGGGCTGGGCGGGCCTTGCACCGAGCTCCAGGATGGCGCGGCCTTGGCCCTGGGCGGGCACGGCGGGGAGGGAACTGCAGCTCTGCCCAGAGGGAGCAGGAGGCCCTGGGGCCTGAGGGTGCCAGGGGAGGAGGGGTGGGGTGGGGAGGCCGGTGGTCCCCCAGCACTGCACCCCTCTCGTGGGGAAGGGCCCGCAAGGACTGGCCAGGAGGCGCCCCTCTCTCTTTCCTGCCCCTTCTGCTCTTCTCCAGGCTGGGGTGCCTGTCCCCAGGGGGACGGGGTCAGCAGCTTGTCCAGGTCTGCCCTCTCCTTCCCAGGGCACTCCCCATGGCCACAAGCCTCTTTGGGTATCCTCCTAGGGCTGCAAGTAGTAGGGTTAGTGTTTGCACCCAGAAGTTTTGAAATGGGTCATAACTGATTGAATCCACACCCAGACTGTGCTGTACCCAAGTCTGAAAACACTTCCTGTTCTGTTTTCCAACTCATGTGGCATAGCATTCACCCACATTGTCCAGCACGGCTTGTCGGGTTCTGCAGTGAGATCACGTGACACGATGAGGCTAAAATGCCGAAATCTGGGCATCCGGCCCACAGCAGAGCCGCCCCATATTTAGATGGAATTCAGGGTGCCGAGCTGGTGCTGCCCACCTGGGCCTGGTTGAAGACTGACCCCCTTAGTGCACTGTAGCACGTGCAGAACCCGGCCGCCTGCAGTTTCAAAACCTGCAGGTGCCTACAGGGCCTGGAACGTTCTTTGCTTCAGCAGTGCCTGCGCCCGCAGGCCTCCTAAGCCTGCTAAGGCCTTCTGTCCAGCTGCCCCACCTTCTCCTGGACTGCCTGGCGTTGGGAGCAAGCTCCTTCCTTCAGTGCCGGCATGTTCCCCTGCCTCTTCAGAAGCAGCCACTTCACAGGGACAGCGGCCGCAAACAGCAGTGACCACCAAGTAAGCGCCAGGCTCCACACCTCCTGCTCAGGCCAGAGAGTTAGAAATCAACCTGGTGCAGGCCTCTCCAAGTGTTCAAGGCCACATGCCCTGCCCACCTCCAACGTTCAAGGTCGCAGACACTTGCCTTGGTTCCGCCAAGGCCTCTCAGTATACACAGCAGCTTCCTTGCCTTCCGCTCGTTTATTTCCTCAGACGTCCCAGCCATGTACCAAAATCTCAAAGGATAAAATGCTTCTCTGCTCGAGGTTTTGAGGAAATTGAAATGTACAGTGCAGATGGAGCACTGAAGTGCTTCTCTTCACTAATAGAGTGAAGTCAGAGGGTACAGCAGAGCGCGAGGGCCCAGGCATTGGACATGGGGCCCCCACTCAGAGGTGGGTGGCTGGGGCAGGCCTCCCTGGGGGACAGTTACAGCCTGGAGGGAAAGCAAGCTCCAAGAGAAGGGGGAGACGGGTTCTTTTCTTGGTCTTCGATGATTCTTAACCTGTCAGTGACTTGGGCAGGTCCCCTCCCGCCTCTGGTTCAGCTTTTACTCCATGAAGAGAGAAGCTTGGATGAGGTGGCAGTGTAGGGGCTGCCGTGTGTGTGTCTCTTCGTCCTGGTGTCCAGGGATTTCCCCGGGGGGTGGGGGGTTGGGGACAGCTCCTGCCCGCAGGAGGGAGGCAGGAGGTCTGGAAGCCAGGCCTGGCGGGAGGAGCATCTGCCACCACCCACAGGCCCATTCCTGTTCTCGATAGAACACTTTGACAACCTGCCACGGTTTACTGATGAAGAGACTGAGGCTCCAAGAGGCCAAAACCTTGGGTTTGAAAACAAGGCCTTTGACTGAATTCCATGCTCTCCTCCTCCTGCTCGTTTCTGCGTAGTCACCACCACCCCCTTCCTGCCTTCAGAACCCCATCTCATTGTTCACAAAATGTGGGGGGCTGGGGCCAGACGGTCCGTGGAGCCCCTCCTGCTCCCAGCTTGTGCTCCTTGAGGCTGCCTCCCAGGGCTGCTGAGGCCGGGCCTAGCTGTGCTGCCACCTGCTGGCGAGACGGCAGGCAGAAGTGTGAAGTGAGCGGGGCACTGGCTGGTCTCGGCTCCCCAGCTGTCCTTGACCTCCATCTCACGTTTACGTCGTCGAGGTTGCCAGCACGTCGAAGGCAGAGGCTCCGTTCTCTGCAAAGAACGTTCCCTGTAGGTGGGAGAGTGGCCCCCTTGCCACTCAGCAGTATCCGTAGGTCAGCCCCTCAATCGGCAGCTCACTGGGTGTGGGTTCTCCGAGCCCCGCGTGCAGGTGCCGGGCTCCGGAAGTTACGTGCTGTTTCTTTGCCAGTCCCCTAGCCCGCCCTCCCCCAGATCTGCTCTTAACCCCACTCATGGCCCTCCCATTTCTTACGCCTTGAAGCCCCGAGGCCCCTGTGCCCTGGCCTGGCCCCCCGCCCACAGGCCGGCGCCTTTGTGCCTGCTCGTCCCCCGACTCCCTCTTTCCTCCTCTGTGGCCTGCCTGCCACTTACTGGCCCTTGCCAACGCGCCAAGGAGCTGTGTCCCCACATGGGGCGGGGCCGCCCATGCTCTGCAGCACCTGCTCAGCCTGGAGTGACCCGTGGGCCCGGCCGTCACGTGGCCCGTCAGGCTGTGGGTTCCTCAAGCCCCGGACTATCGAGTCTGTACCCACAGGGCTGGCATGCGCTAGCTGGACAGGCAGACGGATGGACGGACGAGTGAGTGGCAGGCAGCCCAGCCCGCCCCTCCTGGGCGGCCCTCGTGTGCTCAGGGCGGCAGCACTGCACAGGCAGAGCCGCTGCCGGCTGAGGACGTCCCACCCGTTTAAGCCACCACCCTCGGAAGCCCGTGCTGAAGCCGGCGGCGTAGACGGGTGGGTGGCGCCCGAGGCCTTTACAGAGGACTGCGCGGCAGGCTGGAGACGCTGATGGGCACCCACCTGCGTCAGGCCTGACTGCAGATGCCAAGGAAGGTCATGCAGGAAAGGCGGGGCCGGGCTGGGGGCTTGAGCGCGCAGCTCGGCCCCGCCTCTGGCCTCCTGTGTGACTGGACAGGCCTCGCTGCCTCCCCCTCAGATGTTTTGTCATGACTCTGGCAGCCCTCTTCCTGGCAGGGCCCCCCACTCCAGGTCTTAGACCCCCTTGCCCCCGCCAACAAAATGGCTGGCCTTCACCCCTGGTTTTCTTCCAGGTGACTTCTGGTCACACAGATTAAACAGGTACTACCAGGACCCCTGCCGGGTACCCCTGCCCACAGTTTGGCAGGGGGTGAGGGACTCCTGGCGTGGCTTCTCTGGGGCCTGCCAGCCAGGCTGAGAGCTTATTCTTTCCTTCCCCGAATTAGCGATGGTCCCGTCAGAGCTACTGGGCAGTCGGAAGGGATCCCTCTGGAAGGTGGGAATAGGCCGCCCCCCCGCTCGGGTCTTCTCCCACACGTGTGGCTCACCCTCTTCCCACTGTCTCCACAGTAGGATATGGCTCCTGGTTTGAGCACGTGCAGGAATTCTGGGAACACTGCCTGGACTCAAACGTGCTTTTCCTCAAGTATGAAGACATGCACCGGGTGAGTTGCTGCAGGAAGCTGCGCTGGTCCGTCCAGCGTGCGTACCCCACCAAGACCGCAGGGAGGGTAACTCGGGGTGCCCTGCACAGCCACCCCGAGACCCTCGACTTAGGGTGAGACTGGGACGCAGAGATGTTCCTGATGTCTCCAAGTCCCCGCCGGGCTGGCGTTTTTGTCTCCAGCTTGTGCTTGCCTGCCTGATCCCGCCCCGCCCTCCCCAGCCCCCGCTCCAGGGCAGGGTCTGGGCTGTGTGTTCTGCCGGGGGCCCGACAGCCCCTCCACTCGTGCTCCTGCCTTGACAGCACAAGTCGAGATGCAGCCCCACTTGCCGCTGCCACCCCTGCTCCTGGAGGGCCCCTCTGGGGGCAGGGTGCTGATGTGGCAGAGCCTCGATGGGTCTCGGCGCAGCCACTGTGCGTTGATCTGTCAACGGATGTTTCCGGGTGCACAGCATAGCACATGGCAAGTGAGTGAGCACTGGATGGTTGTTGAATGAAAGTCACGGCGTGCCCGGCCTTGCCAGGCAGGGGTGGCGTGGAAAGGAAGTAGGACTGGCCTCTGCCCTCGCTGTCTGACGTGTGACCCTGTGGCACCGTCACCGCCGTCGTCACGCGTCTGTCGTGGCCGCCACGTGTGCACGGAAGTACTCTGAGCGTGGCGGCCAGCTGGGCCCTCAGGAGAGTGCTGCCCTCCTGGATCTGTCCCCTCAGTAGAGAAACACGATAGTTCCCCTTTTTACAACAAACAGTAACAAACCCTTCTCTCAGCAGCCTGGGCCTCTTCACTCGGCTCCACCTGACTGTGAAACTCCTCAAAGAGTTGCCCACACACTTGCTAGCTCCACTCCTCTCCTCTCTTCCCATCTTTAAATTGGGATGTGATCCCGTACCATAAAACTCACCCTTTAAAATGTATAGTTCAGTGCATCAGCGCCACTGTCATTCCAGAACATTTTCACTGCCCTATTCTCCTTCTCTCTTGGGCCCACTGTAGTCAGGCTTGCCCCGCCACCGTCCCAAACAGCCGTGTCGGGGACACCGGTGACCTCCGCTCTGCTCGGTCCATCTCACCCACTCACCAGTAGCCTTGGGTGGGTCGCTCTGCCCCTCGTGGTGCCGCCCATGGCCCTCCCTCTTGCCTTCTGAGGGTGCACACCCCTGGGTCTCTGTCCCCAGGCGGCCTCCTTCACCTTCCTGGTGTCCTCGTCCCTTCTGCTTTAACTGCCATCGCTACAAAGTATTCAGACCAGATGTGTGCCCACTCGGGATTGCCCTTCCTACCGCCATTCCCTGTGTCTGCTGGGACGTTGATAGATATCGCAGGCTTAAAATACCCAAACTGAACTCCGGAGCTTTCCCCTCAGGTCTTCCACAGCTTCTCCCATCTGTTGGTTTATGGCAGCTAACGCCATCCTCTGTGCTGCTCAGGCAAAAAACCCTCGAATCATTGTTGACTCCTCTCTTTCACATCCTCCTTCCATTTTCCAAATCCCATTGATTCTACCTTCAAAACATTCTCCCCAATTCTGCCCTCTCTTCCTGGTCCAGGTCATTGTCTCTCTGGCTGGGACTGCCTGCTGTTTCGTCTCAGCTCGGCAGCGGCACTGCTCCTGCCAGGACAGCCAGGGCATGCCCCGCCTTGGCTCCCGCCTCGGCCTCGGCAAACGTGCAGGCCATGCAGTGGCCCACAGCCTCCGACGGCCTGAGCCCATGCTGACTTCCTTGCTGTCCCTTGAACATGTCCAGCAAGCCTCTATTTCAGGGTCTCTCGTTTGCTACAGCCCTGTCTGGAATGTTCTCCCCCCCTCCCTCCCTTGCTTTTCTTGGGTCTTTGCTCCTGTGCCACCCTATCAGCAAGACCTTCCTGTTTGAATTTTTTTTCTATATATATATTTTTTTTTTAATTTATATTTTTTATTTTTAAAAAGATACTTAGATTACATAAATTTTACACAAAAAATATAGAGATTCCCATATGACCCACTCCTACACCTCCCACACCCTCCCACAGAAACATCCGTTAGTGTGGCACATTAATTGCAATTAATAAATGCATCCTGGGGCTTTGCCATTAAGCATGGACCATAGTTCACATTGTAGACCACACTTTCCCACACAGTTCTGCATGTTACGTGATGATATAAAATGACCTATATCTGTCGTTACAACATCACTCAGGACGATTCCCAAGTCCTGGAAAAAAACCCGTATTACACCTGTTTTTCCTGTTTGAATTTCAGCCCCCACTACACCCCCAACTCCAGGGTTTCTCTTTATTTACTGTCTCCCCCAAGTAGAATAGACTCCATCAGGGTTGGGATTTTTGTTGATGGCTTAGTAGGCTCAAGGTAAATATTAGCTGAGTAAGCGAATCACTCTGCAAGCGAAACTCTCATCTCCTCCTTCCCAGGGAGCTCCTGAGATTCAGGGTGGCTCAGGAGCTTGCCTGAGGCCTTCACCTGGCGGGTGGGTGCTGGGCTGTGACACTAGGCTGCTCCTTGAGAGACGGCGGCGCTGCAGTAAAACGTTCTTGGTGATGTGAGAGGAGGAGGTGTGGGCTGGCAGAAGGGGTCAGCCTTACTTGTCAGTACGGGGCGGCTGGTACCGGGCAGAGCAGGGACCTGCCTTCCAGACCCAGGTGACAGCCTGAGCAAAGGTGTGCATCTGCCCGTCCTGTTTGGAGCCATTCAGGTAGTGGCGGGGGAGGGGGCTGGGACTTGGTCAGAGATGACACTGAAGAGGGAGGCAGGGCCCCAGTGTGGAATTTGGACTGGATTCTATAGACATCCCATAGGAAAGCCGGGAGGAGGAGCAGGCTGTGGGTGAAGCGGGGGAGTTTACCTTTGGACATGGTGAGCCTGGGCTCCCAGCGGAGCTGCCCAGGGAGCGGATGGCTATATGGCCACGAGCTCAAGGGGAAGCCTGGGGGGACACCCAGGAGGATAAAGCCTTGGGTGAGCACGAGGCTGTGTGGTGGCTGGTGACACCAATGGCCCCGATGAGTCACGGTTTCCTGAGTGTGTGGTCTCCTGTCACGTGGCCCTCAGGCCAGGCCATGGGCGTCTCGGGGCCAGTGGAACGTCAGTAAACACGATGCAAGCAGAAGCTTGAGAAGTGCTCGTGCACTGGGTTTGCCCTCTGGGAATGTGGCCAGGACAAGAGACCCCTGCCGCCTGGACTTTGGAAGAAAGGAGGGAGGGTGGTGGGTGCGAGGGTCAGGCAGTGTGTACCTGGAGGGGAAGACTCTTGAGGGAGTTGATGCTTGGCAGGGAGGGTGGCTGTGGCAGTGCAGTGAGCAGACCAGGGCCAGGCGGGGCGGCTGCTAGCGGCTGCCGAGTATTTAGGCTGCAGAGCAACAGGCTTGGAGCAGGGGCGGGGAGGAGCCGGTCGGGACCAGGAGGCCTGAGGAGAGCTGCAGGCGGCGGTCAGCGGCTGGGGCGCTTCACAGGGCACCTACAGGGGAGCTCTCGGTGGACTAGAGGCCTCGTGGGAAGCAAAGCTGAATGGCGTTTAGAAGAGCCCCGGCAGACCGCCCAGCCCTGGGGTGGAGAAGGCTTTCCTAAAAGACTCCTCCAGAAGCGCCCCCCATGAAAGAAGCCACTGGTGAGCCTGACTACATTAAAAGAATGGGGGAAAACCCTTCTCTGTGTCAGAACACAGAAGCAAAGCAACAGCAATCCAAGGCTAGGAGAAGGAATTTGCCACCTACAGAACTTATAAAATGGGCCTGGTCATAATCTAGAGAGGACTTGTGCAAGTCAGGAGGAAAAACACACAACTGTGAAAAAAAGGCAAAAGGCAGGAAAGGGCAGTTCAGAGCAGAGGCCCCTTAGCTGCTGGCACAGCTTACCCGTGGGTGGAGGAATGGCAGTGGACACGGCAGGATCCTGCTGTGGTCAGGCAGCGGGGCAGGAGGACTCTCTTCCACATGTCACTGATGGCATGAGTTGGTGCTGCTGCTTTGGGGACAGCTGGCAGGCTGTCATAGCACATGCAGGACTGCAGTGCCCATCTCTCACCTGCGAGCACAGGGCACTGACCAGGACATCTGGGCAGCACTGTATGAAGCCTCTGCCTTGGCCAAGAGTGCCACGGTCCAGTACCACGGCCTGCTGCCCCTGGCCACGGCCCATGCTCCTCAATTACAGGTGGAGGAGATGCAGCTCCCAGCAGGCGAGTGGCGGTCAGAGCTAGGAGTCCTGGAGCTGGGGTGGAGTGAGCCTGCTGGATTCCAGAGCTCGGCTCCCTCACCACTGAGCCGCCCTGTTCCACATGGCTGGGTGCAGGTTGGCAGCATGGACCGCATGCACCCCCCCACTTTTTTTTTAAAAACAAACAAACAATTTATTGAAGTATATCATTCATGCATGAACATACATAAACTATAAGTGTTCAGTAAACATCGTGAACTTACAAAACAAACGTGTAACACTATACATGGCTCCCACACATCACCCCCCCCACAAACACCCTGCATTGCTGTGAAACATTTGTTAACAAATTATGAAAGAGCATCGTCAAAGTATTCGTACCAACTATAGTCCATGTCTCACTTCCCTAGACATCTTTTTTAAGAATTTATTTATTTACTTTTATCCATTTTTACACCCGTCCCCCCCCCCCCCCGTTTTTGCTGTTTCTGTGTCCATTTGCTGGGCAACTCTGTCCGTTTTCTGCCCTCTCTCCTCATCCTTCTCCTCCTGTCTTCACTGGGATTCCATCCTTGGAATCTCTGATGTAGGAGAGAGGCATCCTGCCCGCGCCACCTTAGTTGCTGGTTTTTCGGTGCGTCTCATCTTGCCTCTCCCTTGTGTCACTCTCCTATTATGTCATCATCTTGCTCGCGGGAACTGGTGGTGCGCCCATGCACGGGGCCTGGCGGCCCACGCACCTTCTATATATTTTTTAAATTTTTACCAGGAGGTCCCGGGGATCGAACCCAGGTCCTTCCATATGGGAGACGGACACCCAACCATCCGAGCCACATCCTCCCCCTGCTATATCTCTTAAGGTTGACCAGAGATACCTAGAGTTACAGTCTTTTCCCATACAGGATGGACATATAATAAATCAGGCTTAGTTTATCACCAGCATTCTAAAAACCAGACCTAGGGAGGAAAACGAGGTCTGGGGACACATGCGTGGTTTCTGATATAGCGAATGTTTAGCCTCCCCTGATTATCACAGAATCAGGACAGTGAGAATGTTCGCATTCCCCTTCCTCTTGAGCTGGGTGGTGCCCCAGGGGTGGGCAGAGCTGATCGGGAAGGTCCATGGCTCCAGCTTCTAGTCCTAGGCCTGCTGCTTCCCTGTCCTGTGGCTTCCCTGCTGAGGGCCAGGTTTCTTTAACTGCTCCAGTGATCTTTTATTTTTTTTCCAGTGGCAGGGCAGATAAAGGCTCTTTTTATTCATTTGCTCATTGTGCTGGTCTCCAGCCTTCTGATGGGGTCGTGCCTGTGGGGGGGGTGGCATAGCGTGTCCCTTCCCCGCAAGAGCCCTTGGTCAGGTGGGAGACAGCACAGTCGTTCCTGTAGGCATCCAGAGAGGAGAGGACCCCGAACCCAGCTTCCCAGAGCTTTTTTTTAAGGTCTGGGAAATGTCGCATTAAAGAAATTACGTGGGTGTCTTTATCAAAGTTGGACTTCCTTTCCAAGCTCCGTGGCGAGTAGACACCTCCGGCATTTCCTCCATGTGCCCGGCAGACATGCCCACTTTGGGGACTGCCTGATGAGAGCTCACGGTTCCTGGCAGACACAGTGATCCACTGAGCGAGCACTGGGGGTGCCTCGGTGTTTGACGGGAGGGGTGTGGGGAGCAGGTGTGCGTGGCCCTCCTCTCCCGGCTGCTAGCTGGGCCGTCTCCCTGCTGTGGGTGTGCTGAGTGGGGTGGGGGGGCGATCAGGCTTTCTGACCAGGGGTCGAGCACCGCTGGCTCTTCCTCCAGATCAAGCCAGTTCTTCCTCCCAGGGCAGGTGGCTGGGGCAGGGGGCCCGCCTGAGGCCGGAGGGCCGCCTCCTCTCAAGTGCCATCTAGATTCCAGCTGGCAGGAGGGGACCAGGGGAAGGAAGAGAGTGAGCTGGATTTTGCTCTTGGCAAAGTTCTAAAGTAAATTGTCTACTTTTTGTTGCTGTTTTAAAATTACCACAGCTATACCAAGACCTCACACCTGCTCTTGAGTTCCTAGAGAGGCGGGGGTTCGAATTGCAGGTCTGTCCCTTAATAGCCGAGTGTCCTCAGGCAAGCTCTTTACTTCTCAATTTCATTTCCAGGCAAGGCCAATGTCAGCCTTGTTTCAGGGATTAAGTAAACGGGGCATCAGAAGTATCCAGCATATGTCCAGCAGAGCTGACGTGTGTTGAAAGGCGCCACCTCTAATGGGGCTCCTGTGCTCTGCCCTTGTCTTCCAGGACCTGGCGACAATGGTGGAGCAGCTGGCCAGGTTCCTTGGGGTGTCCTGTGACAAGGCCCAGCTGGAGTCCATGATCGAGCACTGCCATCAGCTCGTGGACCAGTGCTGCAACGCTGAGGCCCTGCCCGTGGGCCGGGGTACGTGCCTCCCCTCCCTCCCTCCCAAGTTCCCTTGCCTCTGCCCAGTTTTCCTACTTTTCTCCCTGCTCAGGGCCCTGGGCCTTTACATCAGTTCTTAGCTGTCCTGAGTCTCATTTCTTGGGAGCCCCTGCAGAGTCCATCCCTGTTAGAGTCCCAGTGGGGGTGGAGCAGTGGGGGGTGCCCTTCCCGGCGGCGTTTGCATCGTAAAAGCCCTGTCGTACTCAAAGGAGTGACTGCTGGGGCTGTGTGAGGCTTTGTGGAAGGCTGGTTGCTTCTGAGCCGAGGGTCTTCCCCAGTGACTGGAAGGTAGGTTCCTCTGCAGAGGCAGATCCAGGGGGCGGTTTTGTGCCATGACATTGCACAGCACAAGGCTTTGGATTTCTGAGCCATTAATTGGCTGTGGGAGAGTTAGATGTAGTGGTTGGAAAGAAAGCTGTTTTCCTTCCTTCCTTTACCCAGTGGACAGTACCTGAGCGTCCTCTAGGTGCTGACGGCACAGGTTGGAGTAACCCCGCCTGAGGGAGACCAGAGTGCAAAGGGCCCTGGCAGGCAGGCAGGCAGGCGAGGCTGGAGTGCAGCGCGGGAGGGGGAAGGTGTCCAGGCAGGGCCATCTCCAGACCTGCCGGCGTCACTGTCTGTCCTTCAAGTCTAGTAGCTGCTTGCCTGGAGAGCCTGGGGACATTCTGGGCATTAAAAGCCCCCGGATCCCAGGGTGGCGGCTGTGGCCGTCCAAACCACCCTCTTGGGAGGTCGGAACACACAGCATGTGGTGAAACGGAGTGACGCTGGCTCCGGCTATTTGAGTTTGGAACTTCCTCAGGTGGGGAGAGCAAGAGACGGGGAGGCCCGGCGTGCTGGCCGATGGCCTCGCACCTGCGTCTCCAGCACGTCTCAGGTCCCGAGGGGAGCTCCCAGCGATGGGCAGCAGACCTGGGCTCTGGGCTCAGCTCTTTGGCTCTTTTCCCTCCCTCTGTGAAAGGGACTGAAGGTGGCTCCCTGAAGGTCAAGTGGAAAGTGCCTGTATAGGCAGAACAGTCCACTCTTTCAGGAAGAAGTTAAGGAAAAACAAAATGGCTTGTGATTTGTTTCCTGGCTGCATCTTCACCAATATTTATTATTTAAAATTTATTTGCTCTTTTTGAGTTTTGCTTTCACTGTGTTTTGTTAACCTTGGATGTGACCTTCCCCAAAATACTCCTTTTGGTTCATTTCTGTGGTGAAGAAGTGTCGAGAACATGCTGTGTGCCCATATGTTCCTTCCCATGTGTTTACTTTATCGTTTACCTTGGTTTTGCTTCATTTCAGTTCTTCGATTTTGTTTTCTTTTAGCACATTGCCTCTTTGCTCAGAAGATCTCGTTGAGTTGGTGAGAATGCAGGGGCTTGAGTAGCCAGCCACATTACTTAGATTTGATTCATATCACATCATAAATTGCACTGTCTTGATCCCAAATCCTAAACCAGGTGGGTGACTCCTTTGATGAGCTCTCAGCTGCTTCGGCTGAGGAAAATAATAATGGAATACTCTATTTATAGTGTGGTTGGTCTAGAAGCTTCTAATTTTGTCCCTTAGGTATCATTAGAGGATAGCAAGAACAATTTTTCTTGGTTCTCTTCTCTCTACACCGATAGATAATTTTTCATTACCAAAGAAAAAATCCCCGCCACGTTGAGTGTATTAGCTCAGCATTTGCAGGAATGCAGTTTCATTTCTGAGGTCCTGCCAGGACAAGGACGACTGTTAATAACAGAGCTAATGAAGGATATTTGCTGGGGACGGTCAGGGCAGTGCCAGAGCTCTGAGCTCCGACATGTGGGCAGTAAAAAGAATTCCCATCCCCCAAGGTGGCTGTTTAGAAGCATAGAGATGATGCTTGGGCCATGTGTTCACGGCGCCAATAATGGGAAGCTGGGAGTCCCCACTCCTGACTTTTTCAGAGTTGCCATTAGTATCTGACTAGACGACCTTAAGGTTTTACAGTTAACAAGGGAGATGGGTGCAGCAGCTATTTTGTCATTTTTAGTGCTCTTTCTTTTTCCTAAGCCTTCATAAACAGATGGGCAGTCCGGCGCTGGCACATTGGTTTGCAGGTTCAGCATTCCCCCACTTTTACCAGGAAGACGCTCGTTTCCAACCAAGCCCTGCAGCCGGGGGCTGGGCATGAGGCTGTGGCCCGGTTCTTTGTCAGGTAGTGGAATTCCTGCTGCGATGCACATTTTGCATCTAGTCATGAAAGCTAGTTTATGCGGCAGCTATTTTATTCACTTTAAATTTCTGTCCAAGGTTTGCCTTCATTTTTGAAATCTCCACCCTTAACCCAGCCGCCTTTTGGGTGATTTTTTTCCTTTTCAAATTTTTCAGAAGCAAATGAAGTTTTGGCAGAGTCATTGAGCTGTGAGTGGCATCACAGAGGACCTAAACTCCCAGTTCTTGGGTAGTTGTTAGACCCCGGCTAGGTGGCAGGTGCTGTCCCAGGTGCTGGGGACTCGGCAAAGGACAAGAAGTCAGGTCCCCCCTCACAGGCCTGAGGCCTGGGCTACATGTGTGCCAGCTTCACTGAGTAAAGAAATGACACCAGAAAGGGGTTGTCGGTTCACTAACAGCCCAGGTCCTGCCTGTTCAGCCTGCAGCTCTGATGGCCTGTCCCATGCCCGTAGCTAGGCTCACAGGGGCCCTGGAATAGATCCTAGGCCCATTCCCAAGGCTGCCCTTGGTTTGGTAGCTGGCCTGACCGTGGGTGGATGCCACACATTCTGCTCCTGTCTGTTCTAGGACGAGTCGGGCTGTGGAAGGACATCTTCACTGTCTCCATGAACGAGAAGTTCGATTTAGTGTATAAGCAGAAGATGGGAAAGTGCGACCTCACGTTTGACTTTCATTTATAGTGACTGAAACGCAGACTTGCATGCTCACAGTACCTGGACCCTCTACTAGCTAAAGTCCTGTATGCATTCATTTATTACTTGCTGGACAAACTCTGGAAGCAGTGTGTAGAGCAGTGGTGGGGCAGGGGGAGGAAACAGAGAAATCGGAGGAAGTGAGATTATTTCTGATTCAAAGCAGCTGTCTCACCTTTAGAATCTGAAGTCTCTCCATGCATGATTGCAAACCTTGTGAAAACTGCAGCTGCAGTGGACTGCATCATAAGTATAAAGTCTGTAACATACACAACTAGAATGTGTACCTTCTCCAGGCCCATTTGAGTTATGGTATTTTATACAACTTTTCACTGGAAATCTAAATGAACTTCAGTAGTAAACCAAATACATGTTCATTTCTGAGGGGAGTCAGGAGTGAGCCACACCCGAATGGTAGAAAGATCTCAGGGTTAACTATTTTTGTAGTTTTATTATCTAAGGCACAGCCATTCAGTTCTCACTTGCTTCTGAGAGAATGGTGAGAACAGAGAACGTGCTGGGGTTTGTGGGGGGTGGGGTGGATTTGCTTCCGATGGGGCTCAGTTCTTTGTAACCTTGAAGTAAAGCAGAAACTGTTCACTAGGGTATTTTCAGACAGGATGCAAGAGACTTCCAGTGGGTGGCTCTAAAGACCTGACTGAGAGAAATTAGCAGAACAGTCTGGGAGGGAGAGCTGCTACGAGTCCAGCAGATGGGAGTATAAGGCAGTCAGTAGTACTTGAATGCACTGGCGGTAGAGTTAGCTACAAAGAGACTGAAATGGGCTCAGAATCTGAGTTTAATTCCAGTCTTTATTTTTGTTCCCTGAAGTGGTTACCTCCTTATGCCGGCAAGCAGATGCTTAACAACAGATTTCTAAAACTCCTGAGTCTTCAGCTATCATTCCCTTTGTTCAGCCCTTACCTGAGGCTGTCAGCTATGGGAGAACCGTTTGGCAAGTGACACCCCCTTGCTCAGATCTGGGCTGGTGGGCCTCCCTTTGTTTCTGTGCCCCCAACCTCAGCATGTCTGGGGGAGGAGAGGTGGGATCATGGCTGCCCCCTCACCTGCTGAGTTTTCTGGCTCCAGTTTGGCAGGAGAGGCCATGGAGAGGCGGCCGGGTGGGCACGGAGCCGGCAGGTGTGGTTGGTGTGCATACTGCTGTCCTGGCACCTGCAGTGGCTGGGAAGTACCGAGGTGGCGAGAAGGGCAGCTTCTGTGTAAAGGGTCTCTGTTCTGGTCCCTTTCAAACAGGTACAGATGTGAGATTGGGTTTTACTTTTTAAAGGAGAAGCTGTGAACCCAGCAGGTGGGACATGGCATTGCATGGTGGGCTTGGCAGTACTTTTTCTTGTATATCTGTGAGTGAGGCTGCTTTCTGTGAAATTTCATTTCTATTTTTCTATTTTTCGTACTGTATGGATATTATTAAGCACTTCACATCATACTTCTGTGCTTGCTTGCATCTTTAATAAAGACTTGTTCCATGCATTGTGCTGTGTGTGTGTGCTGGTGGTCAGAGAAGGGGTTCCCTGTGTGGCCCCCCTCAGCACTTTGGCCCTCACAACTGGGATCCCCATCAACACCCCTTCCCTTGGCCCCAACTGCAGAGTAAACAGGCCCATATCACGTTTCAAGAAGGCAGAATTGCTGTTTCACTCATTCAGAGGTTGAATTCCTTCCCTATTTTCCTGTTCATCTTTGATCTCTTTTAGAAACAGAAATGGAAGGGGAGGGAAGAAAGAATGGAAGGGGAGGGGAAGAAAAGAAGGGAAGGGGGGGAGGGAGGGGGAAGGGATGGGAGGGAGGTGTGGGAGGTATTTTGGTGTGCCTGTGGCTCCAGATGTCCTGGGCCTTCGGAGTCCCTGCTGCGGCTTGGGTGACCACCTTTTCAATACTGAGGACCGTGGTGTACTAGGTTCTGGCCTGCCTGCTTTCAGTCATCAGTCTGAATTCCCAAGGCTGCATTCCCGATTCCTTGTGGAAGGGAAGTCCAGCACATTGTTTTACCTGAGAAAGCTTGGGTCTCCTGGGAAATGATGTTTATTTTCAAACGGAGTAGTTCTTTTAGGTCTCAGTTGGAACCCTAGAATTAATTTTGGTATCTGGGATTAACACAGACCCCAGGTCAGTCAATTGAGTACCTAGTCTGCTACATCTGTCCCCAAATCATTTATAAATCACATAAAACAGACAAGATCAACCCAGTGAGTGAAGAGGCAAGGCCGTACAGCATATTTATAGTGATAATTTCTGCTACGCCCCTGCATCGCGGAGAATTCATCTCATGACATTTGTTCATTCATTCAGTGACAGTTTGAGCACCTACTCTGTCCCAGGCACTGTTTCTAGGCATGAGAGGTGCAGCCGTGAAGCTGAGAAACCCCTTCCTTCATGGAGTTTACATCCAAATAGGGGAGACATTCTTCACTGAACAAACTTCAGTTAAGTCCAGTCTGAAGAGCAGGATACAGGAGAGCAGGAGGAAGTGAGGGCACCAGGCCTGGGACATCTGGGGAGAACCCCAGGGATAGGGTGGGGAGGGGAGGGTGCTCGGCAGGCTGGGGGGTGCTGGAGGAGCCAGGTCCCGCACGGCCTCCGAGGGCAGAAGAGCTGGTAGTTTGTGCTAAGAGTAAGAGGAAGCCATAGGAGGTTTTAATCCAAGGCATGACGCCTGGTTTGTATTTGGAAAAGCTCCCCCTGGCTGCCATATGACCGATGGCCGGTGACAGTGAAGGAGGGACCTTAACTGGACTGAGATTGACTCAGGCTTCAAGATGCCGTCGGGCAGGGGTTCTTAGCTTTTTTTGTTCCACGGACCCCTTACTAAGTCCACACTATGTTGGGTATTATTTAATAAATATATCACACCTGCGCCCACACGTCCCCACAAGAATTGGGTTTTTTTTGACCCCTTGTTAAGAACCCCTGCTGCAGGGCATCCCTAAGGGGCCCTGCTCTGTCTCAGCGTTAGGGGTAGCGGGTGCTGCTGCTGAAGCCTTGCACGTGGTTCCTGCCTTGCCCACTCGGGGAGTAAGACTAAAAGGGAATGGATTCAAGGCACTATGTCCGTAAGTGCTGTGGGACCTGCAAGGAAAGCCCCAGCGGCGGGGGGTGGGGGACACGACACACGACAAGATGACTACGGACGGGGCGGGCCACGGGACGGACGGAACCCTCGGTGGGGGGGGTAGCTGCCTGGGGTGCAGCTCGGGTTGGGGTCGGCCCTTACGCACAAGAACATCTGGACAGACTGCTCATTTGGCAAAGCCGTCCACAGTGCTCCCCGGTATCGGGCCTCTCGTGTGCCAGTGGTCGTCTGACCTTTTGATTCCACCGAGCAGGAAGATTCCAGAAAGTCGGGGACCTGCCCAGGGCTACCAGCTATTTATTTTGCCAAATAACCTAGATTCCCAAACCCTAGCCTGGGGGCACCCCCACGTCCTCTGGCTGCCCTGATAGCCTTGACGATTTAGGGCGCAGCATTTGTTGTTCCTCTGTGATGTCCGATCTCTTCACTGGAAGGACAAGCGAGTCCTCAGCACAAATGCCATGGCTCTCTGGCTAGAAACGGGTAAGTCACTTAGTTTCTCTGACCCGGTTTCAGAATTTTTACAGTAGAGACCATCTTTGTCCTGATCACTTCCTGGGATGGTTATAACAAATACAAAAGACGAGCAAAGCCTCTGAGACCATGAACAAGCTCCACCCAGGAAAGCACCTCGAGCCTAGCGAGTTCCCCTGGTGGCCTCATCGCGGCGGCATCGGCCTTCATCAGAGGTCCTCCAGGGCTGCGTGCGGACGGGCGTGCATGGTGTAGCCCGCAGTGCCGTGGAGGGAGCCGCCCTGAGCCAGAGGACCCGGGGCCGGCAGTGCCTGTCCCGGGGGAGCCCAGGAGTAGCCCGCCTTTCTCAGCTGGTGACAGGGCTGTCTGCAGTGCCTCAGGTGTATCTACTCTGGGACCTGCGGTCCTGCTCTCCCTTAGCCTTGCCCATTCCTACCCATCCAGCACCGTCTAGCATCAGCATTTCAAGGCCTGGATAGCACTGTGGTCAGATAACCTGCTTCATGGAGAATGCCCGCTCCCGGAACCACAGCCTCAGCGGGAACCTCCACAGGTCTACTTCCACCTGAAGCGCCACCGCCCTGCTTGCTTCACCTGAAGAACAGCCCACACAGCGTGGCCCAGCGGCCCCTCCCCACAGCACCCTTTGTGCTTCCCCCGCTTTCCTCCATGGCACCTCTCCCATCTGTGCTTGTCTCCCTCAATGGACAGAGAACGCCTCGAGCAGGGGCTGTGGCTGTGCCATCTTCTACTTCCTGGGTCAGGGGTGGCATATAGCCAGCACTTAATATGTGCTGAGTAAATGGATGGCATCGTGGGTTAAAGTCGATTTCATTTTTTCTGAAACCACCCACCCCGGGCCTTTTGTACCCTGCTCCTGGTGCTGCCGGATCTCCCTGTCTCCCCACCTTAGCCCTCCTGTGCCATTCTCCCTATGTCTACACAGCTGTTTCTTCAGTCACCAGAGCATGCTTGTCATTCCAACAAATGCAGCTTGGTTTGGGTCTTCCCCTCATCGGGAATCTTCCCCTTCTTGACAAGGGATCTCTGGAGCTGGGTGTTAAATGTGGGGTAGACTGTTTCTGGTGCCTCCTGCCTCCATTCCAAAACCCAGAATAAACAGCAGCTTTGTACAAACTAGCTGGAGCCTTCACTGGACACTCGCTATCTTTCCCTCTCTTCCTTCAGCTTTTTATTTAGCGTTTCTGGAGCATCTCCGTGTAAGGCCCTGTGCTGGGTCCTGGAGAAGCAAACAGTCTAGGGAACTCTCCCCTGCAGATGGAGCACCTCACTCTTCTCTTCCCTTGGCCTCTGAGCTGTTATTACCCAAACCCTTGTGGAAAGGTGCGGCAGGAGGTCAGAAGCCCTGGGTCCTCAAATCTAGTCTTGTGTCTGGTTGGCTGTGTGAGGTGGGCCAATCACCTGCTCTCTCGGCCTCAGGCTCCTTATTAGCCAAGTGAACAGTTTGTGATAGGTGGTCTCTAAGCTTCTCCTGGTTGTTAAAGTCTATGGTTTATGGCTAAGCAAGCCATTTTAACAGTGTTTCCAGTGGAACAATGCTTTGGCCCAGTTTAAATGCACACATCCATATTTACCAAACAGTGGCAGGCACAGGCAAAAACGGTACAGAGAGCAAGTGCTGCAAGGCAAAGAGATGGCACTTCACAGATAAGCAAGGCCTTCACTGAATGTCGAATAGGGTGTGCCGGGTCTGGATGCTTGGGTAGGATGTAGCTAGGCTGGGGCAGAGAGGGGACACTCCAGTTGGGAAGAAACTGTGTGTGCTAAAATGAGTGCCTGGATGCCGAGGCCCCCAGGTTTTTCCAGCTCTGCCTCTCTCTGTGGGACCATGGGAAAGCCACTCTGCATCTCCTGATGAAGAGGTCTCGGACCAGATGTCTTGAAATTCCATCCAGCTTGAACATTCTGTGACTCTTAAGTGTGGTCAAACTGTCTATAGATTTAACTCCAGACAGGAGCTGAGGAATAGCAGTAGACTAAATTTGTAGCCGGTGACAGGCCTTGTCAGCAGGGGCAAAGAGAATTAGTCACAGAAGCACCTGGCACACAGCTTGGGCCCACAATCACCATCTCCAAGGCGTGCCGAGCCTTTGCCAAGCTGAACGTCAAATGACAATTTGATTCTCACACTTGGATCCCTGTAAGCTAGCTGGCACTGAACGTCTGAGTTGCAGCCTTAAATCTGTCTCCTCACCATCGAGGAAAGGAATCTGTGCTCCATTAACAGCATTTTTCAAAAACCAGAGAATGCTAAATGTGTTTAAAAATAAAAACCAACCAGAAAATGCATTTTCTCCTCTTTCGAGTTGTCATCTCTACATAGATCCATAGGGGAGTGCGGCGGCTGGGAATGGACACCTCCGAGGGTGGTGAGCAAGTCCCTCTCTGCAGAAGGACAGCGTCCAGACAGAGTCAGCACGAGACTCTTTTCTCAAAACAGTCTTAGGCATCTTCAAAAAATATAAATAGATTGGTTTAATTGTTTTCAAGTATTCCTTTCTCTCAGTTCCCCCCTTTACAGCCCATAGTACCTGTGATTTCCAGAAAAAAAAAATCTTTCTCAGATACAGCTGGTAGCTTGGAGCTCATCTCTCTGCTAAGAACTACGGGAGCCCTCTGCCGGGACGGCCCCTCCCTGACTTACCCCGGATCTCACCTTCATGGCCTGCAGGACTCAGTCAGGCACAACCTACTCCCAGAACCCTCCCTGACCTCCCACTCCCACCCCTGCAAGGGACGGGGGTGTGTAAGCACTCCACTTTTGGGTACCACGCACCTCTCGGACGCTACCTGCTTATAAAGCTTCTTGCAGCCAGGGACCATGTCTTGTTCACGCTCCTGGGGGTCAAGAAGTCAGCACGTAAGAGAAGCTGAATAAACCGTAGCTGACTAAACGATCCTCCTGCCCACTGAATGTAGCCTGCCTTCTCGCGTTAGCCTTGCTCGGTGCCTCCATCGCACACCCTCCGAGCTCACTGCCTCTTACTCACCACAAAGGCCCTCTAGCCTCACCCCTCGCCCGGCCACACTGCTCATCCCATGACCCGCACCTTCATGACCTCCTCTCTCCTTTCGCTTCCCCAGCTCTGTGAACCATTGCGCCCTCCCGAAAAGCCTTCTCCTACTTCTAAGAACTTCTAAGTTCTGCCGGTTCATGTCCAAGTTGGCCTTGGTACCCAATCTGCAGGCAGCCCCCCTGAATGAATCCTAGCTCGCTGCATGTACGCAGGCTTCAGTTTTCAGCGGACATTAGGTGGGAGCCCAGAGGAGGGATGTCCCCACTCCCATCACGAGACAAGGTGTAGGGGCAACAATCTTTCTCTCAGCGTGGAGTGAGTGCCCTGAGAATTAGGACCGTGAGTCCTGAAAGCGCCATGATTCCGTATAATAGCATATTGGCTTGCATTCGTTAAAACATTTTGTAACCACTTTCACATTTCCAAAGTGTTTATTTTCAGCCCCAACTAGACTATAAGCAGAGAATGCACCTCATTCCTCACTGTGTCCCCAGACTGTGCTTAGTGCGGCACTGTCTTCCTATCAGGTAATCAATAGATGCTTGTTACCTAACTAAAGGCAAATTAAATGCTAAACAGCTCTAATTACAAGCTGTGGCAAGATCCTGGCTCTCAGCAAAGAGAATTCCTTGCGATTGTGAGGGATTTGCTTGTTTGCCCAGGTGCATGGAACATGAAATTGTTCTTTGCTAACTGCATCTTTATTCCAGAGGGTGGACCATTCTTCTAAGATTGCTGCAATATAATGTTCCAAGGACGGATTCATTAAGATGCTGAGCACCAGGATTCCACACTATGGGATCCTGTTCAGGGGCAAGAGGGTTTTGATTCCTGCTTCCATGAAAGGAGAGGGCCAGTAACTATTAAAGGAAATTAAGAGCTTACTAGTCTATTAGCACATTAAAGGGGAATGAGAGCATGCTGCGGTGCTGCCATAGCCTGCATATAGTCTTCACCGACCTAGGACCCTAAAATAGTCACTAAAATGAACCCCTGTTTACGACTGATAGTCGATTATTTGTAGTGACAGTGTTTAAAATGTGCAACTTAGTTTCTGGCTGATTGAACTAAAATGAGCAGCTGCATCATCTGTCAAGGAAAATCTCTGAGGGAGGAAGCATCTATTTTAGTAGAGAGAAAAGAACCACTAAAACCTTATTTATTTATTTATTTATTTAACTTTTTTTTCCCAATCCTCCTAAGGACAGCCCAGGAGAGTCCTGTCTCCATTTTATGAGGCTTAGAAAGGACAGCAGTCAGAAAAATCTTTCCTAGCAGATTTCCCAGAGATATTCTCAGCTTCTTTGAGGTCCATTTTGCATTTATGTCACGTGTCTCCTCTTCCTTATTAATAGACATGGTGGAAAAACAGTACTTAACTTTGTAGGGGTTAATCAGTTCCTGCTGTTTATTTCTCAACATGAAGGCATAATCTCCATTTATAACATCATTATCAGTTAGTGTAAAATAATTGTGGGCTTAATCTTATAGCCCAGTCTCTTCAGTATACAGAACTGTGGTGACAAAATGGTGCTGAGAATTCAAAATCTGGAGGATGGGAGGGAGGGTTATTGCCACCCAGCCCTCCGTGATCCCAGAGAGTCTCCCCGGTTACTGAGGGAATGAGGTACCTATTAGCTATCGTAATTGTACAGCCATTTACTCCAACTTTTCATGGTTTGCCTTGCAAGAATACCATCAAAGGTCTTGAGCAGCAGATTCGTGCAGTAGCTATAAGCAGGAGACCGTACAATTTCTTGGGAGGAGAGTGTTAATGGCTGAAATGATGCTGAATGGTATCTTGGGCAAGATTAGGAACCCGACCAAAAAAATCTAGGTTCAGCCCTGTTGAAAGGAGATCCACTACTGGGCATCTAAGGGAACCATTAAGTATTATCTTGGAAGACACCTAGCTCCTCCTATAAACTGTTCCTTGGAGCCACTGCCACATTACAGAACCCTGGTTGGTTTGAACAAAGATCGAAACTAATCTAACAGGCTTCATGGGGCTATCAAAAAATAATCAAATGAAGAGCATGTAGGTTCTTCTAAAACCGTAAGTTTAACTTTGCACATGAAAGTTCAAAGTTTCTAGCAAGGGAGAAAACACTTAGAAGGTGCTATTAAAAAAAAAAAAAATTACATGACAAAACCTCATGACAAACTGATCAAATTAGTCTGTTTAAATATATGGAAAAAGCATCCTTATGGCCGAGGAAGTAAGCAAGAATTCTGAGTTTCCTGATAGTTGGCTACATTTACTCAATCACACACCAATCATCCTTCACTGTTTAGTTCAGGTTAGTTCAAAAGAATTGTTTAAGTCCCTAGTAAAATAACACATTTGCTTACAGCCAAATATAAGTCAAGGATTATCACCTAAATTATTCCTGACTAAGGAGTGCCACTAAAACCTAGAATCCTTAAAAGACTCTCATATAATGGCTTGTTCTCTCTTACTTTATTTTGAACAATAAATTACCTCAACTGTTGTTGGTTTTGGACAAGGGGACACCTAATGGAATTGAATTTTAAAAGATAGAAGAAAGATGAAGTTTAACACAGATTTAGTAAATTCCTAGTGCCACGCCATTACATTTTTTTAGTATTGAATGTATTAGATGTTAATTTTAAATAGGTCTTCTAAAGTATACATTACAAAGAAATACAGTGAGTAATTACATCCTGGAGATGACAAATAAATACTTGCAGAATGTATTTTTAAAATACATGCAGATAGTTACTTGTGGTGTGGAGTCACAGAAGGAGAAGAGAACATGAAGCAGAAGCAGTAGCTGAAGAGATTACTAGCTGAGAATTTTCCAAAACTGGTAAAAGACATTAAACCACACAATGTACTGCAAATCTCAAGCAAGATAAAGACAAAGAAAACCACACCAAGGCACATTTTTAAAACTTCCAGAGAAAAGACAGACATATTACTTCTAAAGGAGTAACAATTAGACAAGACTTGTCAACAGAAATGATGGGAGCCAGAAGGCAACCAAATGGCATCTTTAAAATGCTGAATGTAAATAGCTGTTCAACCTAAATCTCTGTACCCAGCAAAAAATCCTTTAAAATGAACATGAATAAACACATCTTCAGATAAATACAAACTGAATCGAGGCTTCTGGGGAAGATGGCAGAATAGGGAACTGGAACTCCAGGACTCAGTCCTTCTATCAAAACAGCTATTAAATAGGCAGAAGCTGTCTGCAACAACTATTTCTAAACTCTGGAGGCCAGAAGAACACTGTATAGTATCCAGGCAAGAGGCGGAGGAGCAGGCTGATAGATAATGGTAAACTGCTCTCTCCATGGCAGCTACCAGCACCCATCCCCCACTCTCATGGCAGGCTGCCTTAGGGTCTGGTCCCTGGCTAGCTCGCTGGTGACAGAAAGGGAATCAATATCCTCTTCCCTGGGAATGGATGTGGCTCAAGCAGTTGAACACCTGCTTTCCACAAGGGAGGTCCGGGTTCAGTTCCTGGTGACTCCTAAAAACAAAAAACCAAAAACAAGCAGCAAACAAATGACAAAAAAAACCCAACAACAACAAAAAAACCCAACTCAGGGGAACCAATGTGGCTCAGTGGTTGAGTGCCAGCTTCCCAGTTACAAGGTCCTGGTTCAATCCCTGGCCCCTGGTACCTAAAAAAAGAAAAAAAAATCCTCTTCCCCAAGACCCGGGGTGGACACAGCTGATCACTGATCATGGCTTCTGACTAGTGAATTTGGATTGCTGGGGGCCTGGCTTGGAGGGCAGTGATTGTTTCAATCCCACCCCCAACAAAAGCTGTGGTACCCATTGTTACAACCCTTCCTGGACAGGGGTGGAAGTAGTGAAGACATAAAGAAAGCTCTTCCTCAGGGTTTTGGGGGACAGTTAGCTGAAGGGCTGCATTCGCTGGGCAAGCCAGGAAAGCTAAGCTTTGGAGAACTGTCGGAGTAAATCTTGGAGCCCTTCCTAATCCCCTCTCCAGGGCACATTGAAGCTGGTCTGTGTCCCCTTCGTGGGTCTCTGGGCCTTTTTGGCTAGGGTAGACTGTCTTGGGACAGTCCTCTCTGGGGTGCCCCACTTCCCAGAATTGCCCTCCAGGCACAAGCAGTGTGAGACAATAAAAGGAGTTTAAGAAACTATAGAGGCCAACAGTCTGGGGCAAAGGTCTGCTGGCATCAAACCCTGGGAGAGGGAGGGCTGTCTCCTGGGAAACAGAGGGGAAAACCAAACTTCTGTAAATGGGAATTCCAAAACAACTAAAAAGCAAAAGCCCAGGACAAGACAGAGGCCCAGAAAGACAGGGAAAACCCTGCACACTGCATTCGCCTTGAGCAGAACTTCCAGATAGGAGGGCTGAAGCTTAAGAAAATCACTGTCTTATTACCAGCTGGCTACAAAACCAAAAAACAGATATCTCAGGGAATAAATCCCAGAGGTATAATTTTGAAATATTAAAATATGCAGTGTGCTATAAGAGTACAAAATGAACAACGAAACAAGAATTCTATCCCATCCAAAGGAAGAGGCTAAAAACCCAGAAAGCACCAGTGAAGAAGATGAGAATGCAGGCATACTGGACAAAGCCTTTGAAAAATGATCTTAAAAATTCTCAAGGAGATGAAAAAAACTAAAGAGAAAGAATGAGAAGAGGCCAGGGAAACAATGAATGAGCATTAGGAGAGTCTAAGTAAGAGATAGAAAATTTTAAAAGGAGCCAAACAACTACTGGAGTTGAAGACCACAATAACTGAAATGAAAAATTCCTAGGAGGGTTTCAAGAGCTGACTGGAGCTGGCAGAAGAAAGAATCAGTGAACTTAAAGACAAGACACTTGAAAGAGTCAGGCTGAGGAGCAGAAAGAAAAAGAAATAGTAGAAGTGAAAATAACCTAAGAACACCTCTGGGGCACCACTAAGTGCACCAATATATGCATTATGGGAGTCCCAGAAGGAGAAGAAAGAGAAAAAGGGGCAGAAGGACTAGTCAAAGAAATAATGACAGAGAACTTCCCAAACTGAGCAAAAGACAAGAATATGCACATGCAAGAACCTCAGAGTATACCAAACAAGATAGACATGAAGAAAATACACCCCACCATATATTGATCACACTATTGCATGCAAAGGACAAGGAGAGAGTTCTGAAGGCTGCAAGAGAAAAGGAACGTTTTACATGCAAGGGATTCCCAATTAGATTAAATGCTGCCTTCTCATCAGAAGCCATGGAGGAAGGAAACAGTAGGTTGAAATACTTTAAGTGCTGAGAGAAAACAACTTCCACCAAGAATTTTATATCTGGCAAGGCTCTCTTTCAAAAATGAGGGAGATTAAGACATTCTCAGATAAACAAAAGCTGAAGGAATTCATCACCATTATACCTGCACTATAAGTAACGCTAAAGGGTATTCTTCAGACTCAAAGAAAATGGCACTTGCCAGTGGTTCAAGGGAGCATAAAGAAATAAAGAGCTGTGGTAAAGGTAACCATTTGGGTAATTATAAATGCCAGTATTATTGTATTGTTTAGGTATGTAACTCCACTTCTTACTTCCTACAGGTGCTAAATGCAAATGCATAAAAAGTAATGATATATTTATGTTTTTGGACATAAAACGTACAAAGATATAAAGGGTAACAAGTGAAAAAATGGTGGGTGGACAGAGGGGTATAGGAAAAGTATATGTGCATGCTATTGGAGTTAAGTTGGTATCAAAACAAATATGGTTGTTATATATTTAGGATGTTAAATTTTTAAAAATATATTCTTATTAGAGAAGTTGTGAACTTACAAAACAATCATGCACATGTGTGGAATTCCCATATACCCCTCCACCGACACACTACATTGTTGTGAAACATTTGTTACAGATTATGAGATAATAGCATCAGACTATTACCACTAATTATGGTCTATAGCGTACGTTTGGTCTATTTTTTCCATATTCCCCTATTATTAACACAGTACATCTTTGGCATTGATGCACAAATATTATAGTATTGCTGTTAACTATAGTCCATCGGTTACATTAATTGCATTTTCCCCATGCTTCTCCACATTCTTATCACCCTGCAATAGTGATGTATATTTGTTTTAGTTCATAGAAGGATATTCTTGTATTTGTACTATTAACCACAATTCCCATCCACCTCTGGATTCACTATGTTATTCAGTCCCTAGATTATTCTCTAGCTTTCTTTCAATTGACATTTACATCCCTAGACTACCCTCCTTCAGCCACAATCCCATTAATAAATCAGTTGCATTAGTTCTACTTACTATAATGTGTTACCATCAATTGTATCCATTTCCACACTTTTACAGTCAAATTAATTAAAACTTCTCCATACATTAAGCATCAGTACACCTTCTCAGCCCTCCTCTTGTCTCCTAATAACCTATACTCTAGGTTTTAACTCCATGCATTTATTCTTTGTATTTAGTTCATATTAAAAAATATGGAAAACTTCACAAATTTGCATGTCATCCTTGCGCAGGGGTCATGCTAATCTTCTCTGTATAGTTCCAATTTTAGTATATGTGCTGCTGAAGTGAGCACTTGGATGTAAAATTTTAACCCAATGGTAACCACAAGGAAAATGGATGGAAAACATATCCAGATAGAAATGAGAAGGCACTCAATATGGTAAAACACAAAAAGGCAAATAAAAATAAAAGTAGACATTAACGGAAGTGGGGGACAAAAATGGTTCAAGACTTACAAAGGTTAAATAGCAAAATGGCAGGACAAAGTCCCATATTATCAGTAGTGACTTTAAATGTAAATGGATTAAACTCTCCAGTCAAAGGCAGAGATTGGCAGAATGGATTTTAAGTCAAAAACAGTTACAGGGGGCAAAGATGGTGATTATATACTAACAAAGGGACAATTCAACAGGAAGATATAACAACTATACATATATATGTACCTAACAGCAGAACCCAAAAATATATGTAGCAAATACTGACAGATTGAAGGGGTAGGAGACTTTAATACACCACTCTTAATAATGGATAGAATATTTAGTCAGAAGATCAATAAGGAAGTACAGGACTTGAATGATACACTGAACCAACTATACCTAATAGATATTTATAGAACACTGCACCCAACAACAAAAATACATATTTTTGAGTGCACATGTGTCATTCTCCAGGATTACCCATACATTGGATCATAAAACCAGTCTCAGAAAATTAAACACTACTGAAATCATACAATGGAATTTCTTCAACCACAATAGGATGAAGCTAGAAATCAGCATCAGAGGGAGAAATGGAAAATTCACAAACATACTCTTGAATTAAACAATATACTCTTAAACAACCAATGGGTTAAAGAGGAAATCAGAAACAAAATTAGTAAATATCACGAGATGAGTGAAAATGAAAATACAACATACCAAAACTTATGAGATACAGTGAAGGCAGTGCTGAGAGGGAAATTTATAGCTCTGAATGCTTACATTAAAAGAGAAGAAAGACTTCAAAACAGACACCTAACCTCAAAACTGAAAGAACTAGAAAAAGAAGACCAAACTAAATCCAGAGTGAGCAGAAAGAAAGAAAGAAAGAAAGAAAGATAAGTGCAGAGATAAATGAACTAGAAAAAAAAAAAAAAAAACCAGAATCAACAAAACTAAAAGACAGTTATTTGAAAAGATCAATAAAATTAACAAACCTTTAGCTAGACTGACAAAGAAAAAAAAGAGAGGATATAAATAATGGAAATCAGAAATGAAAAGGGGGACATTACTACTGATCTCGTTGAGATAAAAAAAGGACTATACAAGGATACTATGAATAATTGTGTGCCAATAAATTAGATAACCCAGATGAAATAACAAATTCTTAGACACACACAAACTGCCTACATTGACTCAAGAAGAAACAGCAGATCTCAACAAACCAATTACTAGTAAAGACATTGAATCAGCAATCAAAAACCTCCCAACAAAGAAAAGCCCAGGACCAAATGACTTAAGAGGTAAATTCTACCAAACATTCCAAGATGAGTTATTTCCAATTCTGCTCAAACTCTTCCAAAAAAATTGAAGAGGAGGGAATACTCCCTAACTCATTCTATGAGGACAATATCACCCTCACACCAAAGCCAGATAAAGATACTACAAGAAAGTAAAACTTCAGACCAATATCTTTTATGAATATAGATGCAAAAGTCCTTAACAAAATACTAGCAAACCAAATCCAATAGCATATTAAAAGAATTATACACCGTGAGGGATTTATCACAGTTATGCAAGGGAGGTTTAATCCAAGTAAATCAATTCATGTAATACACATTAATGGAATGAACGAAAAGATACATAATTAGGCATTCGACAAAATCCAGCACCCCTTCTTCATTTAAAAAAAAAAAAAAAAAAAAAAAGCTAGATATAGAAGGAAACTTCCTCAATATGATTAGGGGCATATATGAAAAACCCACAGCTAACTCCATACTTAATGGTAAAAGACTAAAAGGTTTCTGTCTAAGATCAGAACAAGACAAGGATGCCCACAGTCACACCTATTATTCAGCATTGTTCTGGAAATTCTAGACAGAGCAATTAGGCAGAAAAAGAAATAAAAGGCATCCAAATTGGAAAGAAAGAAGTAAAACTTCAACTATTTGCAGATGACATGATCCTATATATAGAAAATCCTGAAAAATCCACAACAAAGCTCCTAGAGCTAGTAAATGAATTCAGCAAAGTGGTGGGGCACAAGACCAACACCCAACAATCAGTAATGCAGTAACAAGCAATGAACAATCAGAAGAAGAAATCAAGGAAAAAAAAATCCATTCACAATAGCAACTAAAAGAATCAAATATCTAGGAATAAATCTAACCAAGGATGTAAAGGTTAAAAAACATTTTTAACAGAAATTAAAGGAGACCTAAATGAATGGAAGGACATTCCATGTTCATGGATTAGAAGATTAAATATCATTAAGATGTCAATCCTACCCAAAGCAATTTACAGATTCAATGCAATCCCAATTAAACTTCCAACACCCTTCTTTGCAGAAATGGAAAAGCCAATCATCTAATTTATATGGAAAGGTGAGGGGCCCTGAACAGCTAAAGCCATCTTGAAAAAGAAGAATGAAGCTGGAGGACTCACATGTTTAGTGATCTTAAAACTTATTACAAAGTCACCATAATCAAAACAGCATGGTACTGGCACAAGGACAGACATATAGACCAATGGAATAGAATTGATTGTTCAGAAATCAACCCTCACATTTATGGCCAACTGATTTTTGATAAGGTACCAAAGACCCTCAATTGGAAAAGAAGTCACTTCAACAAATGGTGCTGGAAAAACTGGATCTCCATTTGCAAAAAAAGGAGGACCCCTATCTCACACCATATACAAAAATCAAAATGGACCAAAGACCTTAATATACAAGCTGGAGATATCAAACTCCTAGAAGAAAACAAGGGAAATTCTTCAGGATCTTATGTTAGGTAATGGTTTCCTAGACTTTTACACCCACAGCACAAACAACAAAAGAAAAAATAGATAAATGGGACCTCATTGAAATAAAAAACATTTGCTCCTCAAAGGGCTCTATGATGAAAGTTAAAAGACAACTTTTACAATGGGAGGAAATATTTGGAAACCATGTATCTGATAAGGGTTTAATATCCAGAATATTATAAAGAAATCCTTCAACTTAACAACAGAAAGACAAACAACCCAAATAAAAAATTGGCAAAAGACTTGAACAGGCATCTCTCCAAAGATATACAAATGGCCAGAAAGCACATGATAGCCGTCAGGGAAATGCAAATCAAAACCACTAACAGATACAATTTCACACTCATTAGAATGGCTGCTATTAAAAAAAATGGAAAATAACAAGTGTTGGAGAGAACGTGGAGAAATAGAAACACTCACTCATTGCTGGTGGCAATGTAAAATGATGCAGCCACGGTGGAAGATACTTGGCATTTCCTCAGAAAGCTAAGTAGAGAATTACCATATAACCTGGCAATTGCACTACTAGATATATACCCAAAAAATTGAAAGCAGGGACTCGCGCAGATATTTGCACACTGGTGTTCCTAATGGCATTATTCACAATTGCAAAAAGATGGAGACCTATGAATGGATAAATGAAATATGGTATATACATACTATGGAATATTATTCTGCTGTAAAGAAGAATGAAGTCCTGATACATGCAACAACATGGATGAACCTTGAAGACATCATGTTGAGTGAAGCCAGACACAAAAGGACAAATATTGTATGATTTCACTGATTTGAAATAATTAGAATAAGCAAATTCATGGAGTCAGAATCTAGAATATAGGTTATCAGGGGATGGAGTAGGAATAGAGAATGTGAAGTTAAGGCTTAAAATATACAGGGTTCCTATATGGAATGATAGAAATGTTTTGGTAACAGAAGTGGTGATGGGAGCACAACATTGTGATTGCAATTAACAGCACTGCAATATATATATCTGAATATGACTAATAGGGGAAATAATTGTATATATGGTAGCAGAATAAACTTTTAAAAAAATCCATGGAACTCCGTTACACAAGCAGTGAACCCTAAGTTAGACCATGGACTTTAATTAATAGTATGATTATAAAAATGTGCTATCATCAGTTTCAACAAATGTTCCATACCAATGCAAGGTGTTGGTGGTGGGGTAGTGTACGGGAATCCTGTATTTTATGCATGATTGTTGTATAAACCCACAGCTTCTCTAATAAAGAAAAAAATTAAAAACTGAATCAATTCATTTCCAGAAGATGCACACTAAAAAAAATTATAATATCATCTCTTTCAGAAACTGAAAGCACAAGCAGCAACAATAAAAATATCAGTGGAGAGATGGACGATTTCAACAACACAAGTTACCAACTTGAGCTAACTTTAATAACTCAATAACTTCACTAAACTGCAAAATACACATTGTTTTCAAATGCACATAGGGCATTTACCAAAATCGACCATATCATGTGCCATAAAATAAATCTTGACAAATATTCAACAGATTTAAATTTTACTTGCATGTTTTCTGACCACAGTGGAATTAAGCTAGAAATCTATAATAAATATGTACCTAAAAATCCCCATATGTTTGGAAATGAAGTAATTTAGTTCTATGTAAATCATGGGTTAAAAAAGACATCACAATGGAAATTAAAACAAGATTCTGAATTGAATGCTAATGAAAAAATCTATTATGTTAGAACTTGGGGAATGCAACCACAGCTATGCTTAAAGAGAAATTTATAGCCTTAAGTGCCTATTTTAGAAAAAAAGAAAGGCAAATGATCTAAACATTCATCTCATGATATAAAAAAAGAATAGCAAATAAAACCCAAATGAAAGAAAAGAAATAATAAAGAGCATAAATCAATGATATGAAAACAAATGATAGATTTCTTTGAAAAGACTAATAAAATTGATAAGCCACTAACAGAAAAGAAAGAAGAGACATTTGTTACAGACATAACCAGGGTGACTAACCATCCTGGTTTTGGTGCTTAAAGTCTCATGTCCCTAGAAACTCTGGATTCTTGGGTAAATAGGATGGCTGGTCACCCTAGATCCAGAAGACAGTATACTAAACAATGTTATGCCAATAACTTTGACATGTAAGATGAAATAGATAAATTCTTTGGAATACAGAACTTACCAAAATGGACATAAGAAGAAATAGAAAATCTGAAAGTCCCCCAACTAACAAGAAATTAAACCAATTATTAAAAAACTCCTGGGAAACTGATGTGATTCAAGCGATTGAGCTCCTGTCTACCACATGGAAAGTCCAGGGTTCGATTCCCCGGAGCCTCCTGGTGAAAGGCAGGCTGGCCCACGTGGAGAGCTGGCCCATGTGGAGTGCTGGCCCACGCGGAATGCTGGCCCATGCAGGAGTGCTGGCCCACACAGAGTGCTGGCCCATGCAGACAGTTGGTGCAGCAAGATGACGCAACAAAAAGAGACACAGAGGAGAGACAATGAGAGACACAGCAGACCAGGGAGCTGAGGGGATGCAAGAGACTGAGCACCTCTCTCTACTCCGGAAGGTCCCAGGATCAGTTCCCTGTGCCACCTAAAGGGAAGACAAGCAGACACAGCAAAACACACAGAAAGCAGACAGTGAGCAAAAATAAATAAATAAATAAATAAATAAAATAAAGGGCGGGAGAGGATAAATAAATTTTAAAAATCTTAAAAAAACAAAACAAAACCAAAACCAAAAAATCTCCTATGAAGAAAACTCCAGGCCTAAATACTTTCACCAGTCAAGTTTTCCCACCACTTAAAAAAAGAACACAAATATTACACAAACCCTGAGAGAACAGAAAAAGTGGAAGCACTTCCCAACTTATTTTATGAGGCCAATATAACCTTGATTGTAACATTTGACAAGGGAATTGCGAAAAAAGGAAAATTACTGTCTAATTTCTTCAGTGAAAATATATCGAGGATTGGCAAACTTTTTCTATAGGGGGCCAGATAAGCTCTGTGGATCATACAGAGGTGCTACTTGACTGCCATTATAGCACAAAAGTAGTATAGACAATAAATAAACTAAGCATTGTTGTGAGTGTGCAATAAAAATACTGAGTGTTCAATAGACAAATATTTAAAACAAAATATGAGCTAATTTAACCCAGTAATAAATAAAAAGAATAAATTATTTATTGAAGGAATGCAAAGTAGTTTCCACACTTTTAAAAAAATCACATTAAGTAAAGGAGAAGAACATAGGGTCACTTTACTAAATGCAGAAAAAGTATTTGATAAAATTCAACACTTTTTCAAAATAAAAGTTCTTATTAAATGAGAACTAGAAGGGAATTTCCTTAAACTGACAATAGGTCTCTACAAAAACCCCAAACAGGACATATTGCACGGTGATATATTGAAAGCATGGGAATGAGACAAGGATACCTGTAATATCACTATGTGCAGTACTATGCTGAAGATCCTAGCCAGTGCAATAAGGCAATAAAAATAAAAAATGTAAGGATCAGAAAAGAGTAAAACTCATTATCTGCAAATGATTCGACTGTGTAAATTAAAGGGAGCATCTTATTAATTAAATTGTATTCCTATATACTGCCAACACACAGAAAACAAATTTTAAAAAGGAATACAATTTACAACAGATTGACAGGCATTAACTACCCAAGAATAAACTGAACCAAAGATGTGTAAAACCTGTACAGCCCAAAGTAAAATGTTGCTGAGAGAAAATAAAGATCTACCTGAATGGAGGGATAGAAATGCTCATTGATTGGAAAAAGAATATTGTAAAGATGTCAATCCTCTCAGACATTCAATGCAATCCCTATTAAAATCCCAGCAGGGTATTCAGTGCAATCCCAATAAAAGTTCCAGCAACTTTTATTACTGATGTTATATTACTTTTATACATTAGTAAATGTATATTACTTTTATACCAAGTTACTGATGTTGAACTTGGCAATCTGATTTAAATTTAAAAATCTGTAGGGGAATGCAAAGGGCCAAGAAGATCCAAGGCAAATTGAAAAATAACATAGTTGGAGAACTTACAAATATAACGACTTCCTATAAAGTAACAGTAATGAAGACAGTGTGGAATTAGCACAAGGAAAGAAATAATAAGCCAATGGAATGGAATAGAATCCAGAAATGAGTATATGTATATAGTCACTTTATTTTTGACAAAATTGCCACTTCAGGGCAGTGGGAAAGGATTTTTTTTTTTCTTCAATAAATGGCTAATGGGTTACCATATAGAAAAAAAAAAAAAATCCTTACTCTTACCACACACCATACACAATAATAAATTTTAAATAGATTATATATCTGAAGGTAAAAAGTAAAACAATAAAGCTTCTAGATTACATAGGAGAATTTATTCATTGCCTGGAGGTACACAAAGATTTAAAAAATATGACAGAGAAAACTAACCATAAAGGAAAAGACTTATAGATTAGACTTCACTAAAATTAACACCTTATAATTATGAAAAGATATCATAACATAGAGGGAAAAGGCAAACTATAAAGTAAAAGATTATATATCCCTTCAACCAAGGACTCATATCCAGAATATAAAAAGAACTCCTACAAATCAATCAGGATTTATAGGAGCAGGGCTAGGGTTCCTGAAAGGTGCTGTGTTCACTCATGCGTCACGGTGTTCGCACTTGCTGAGTCCATTTTGGAGTTTTCTCTCCTGTTTACCGGCCTTAATGCATCCTGACTTATCCACCTCAGGCTGCATGGTCTCTAGGTCAGGATTTGCCAAAGTATGGCTCATGGACCAACGGTATGAGCATCATTTAAAATGTAGGTGCCTGTGTGGAAGGCCTCTGAGATGGACCTCAATGATCCCAGGTGTTTATGCCCTTGCGTAATCTCTCAGTCAATGTGAGTTGGATTTTGCTCTTCATTTATTTCTATTATAAATAGTGTATAGTAAAAGTGATGGGATCTCACTTCCAACCTTCGGTTATCAAGACTGTGGCTCCTGTTTTGAGTATTCTCTCTTGGGTCACTTGCCCTAAAGGAAGTCAGCTGACACGTCCTGAGGCAGCCTGTGGAGAAACCCAAAGAGTGAGGGAACAACACCAGCCAACAACAACGGGCATGAGCTTGGAAATGAATTCTACTTCAGTTGAGCCTTTTGGTGAGTCTGCAGCTCTAGCCAACGGCTTGAGTGCCATCAGATCAAGAAACATCTAAGCTGTGCCCAGATTTCTGACCCCCCAAAACTATGAGATAATGAAAGTTTTGCCTGTTGTTTTAAGACCCTAAGTTTTGGGGGTAATTTGTTACACAGCAGTATAGTTAATACAGTGCTTAAGCCCCAATACAGAACTAATGAATTAGGTCATCTGGATATATGGCCTAGGATGTTCGTTTCTAATAAACCATCCAAATGATTCCAATAAGCATCAAAACTTGAGAATACCTGTTCTAGGAAGCCTTCTCTAAGAAGGCTCTTCCTTTCTATCATCATAGTATCCTGAGGATACCCGTTATAACACTGCTAAACTGCAGAAAACCCTTGGCTTTTACAGATTTAACATTCACAATGTTAGGTGTTCATTTAAGCTCCTGAAGGTCCACATCAAATCTGCAACCATCGTGAGGCTTTGATGCTTTCCACTTCGTGTGACTGATACATTATCAAATGTGTAACAACACTAGGACAGGCAATAAAATGGTACTTCTTATACAAAATTCCCCTAAAAAAGAAAGTCAACTGCTAATGATGCTGATGTAAGTTAAGACAAAGAAGACCAAGAAAGTGATAGTTCTTAGCTAGAAAATGGAAATTTGGAAAAATTAGAGTGTAATCTTGGCTGTAGTTGTAGCTGTGATCATGCTCTAATAAATATTTTTTCAAACTGTGGATTGCCACTTGTTAGGAAGGCCGGAGCTCACGCATTTTAAATTAAATAGTAACAGTGCTATACATGCAGTTAGAATATGCATTGTTTGTGAAAAATTATTTTAATGATATGTGTACAGCTATGTATGTATGTGGGCACAGTTATAATGTAAATTATGTTTCTTTCTATGGTTAAAAGTAAGAGTTTTAAGGTCACTGTGGTAATGTACTTTTTGCATGAAAATACACACAAAACTGCATTTTAAGGAAATTATGTGCTAAGGCTAGTCTTAGTACATTCAGTGATAGGGATTTATAGAGACATTGGTCAGTTCACTTAACATCTGAAAGTCAATTTCCCGTCCTTAAATTTCAGATAATAACTCTCACAGGAATGTTGCACAGATGAATTAAAATGACAGAATCAAGTGCCTAGCAGAATGCCTGGCTCCTGGAGTGCATGAAATTATTAATAACGATAATATTCAATAAATCTTTATTGTATGTTTATTATGTAGAAAGCTTTGAGCAACGCGCTAAGGATATAACTGTGAACAAGACAGACATGGTCCCTGCCCTCATGGAGACTGTAATCTAGATTTTAGTCTGGTTTATGGCAATGGAGAATAAATAGGTAGACAAAGTAAATAATTGCTAATAAGTACTATGAAGAAAACCCACAAATTTTTGTAAGTTTTAATTTGGAAATAATTTCAAACTTATTGAAAAGTCTCAAGACTAAAAATAGCACAAAGGGAGCTCCCCTGATTGAGATTATACATATGCCAGGAGGGTGACAAGTTTTGAGGCCACAAGGAGTGGACACCGAAGCTTGTGTCTGAGACCCTCCCAGAGCTCGTTCTGTGAGTTTCTTCTTATTTGTATCCTTTTTGTTATGATGAGACTATAACTGTAGGTCCTGAGGGGTGGTGTCAGCAGGATGGCAGATAAGATGCCCCAGGCAAATGTCCCCCCCTTAAAAACAGTGAAAATTTGGCAGAATCTGTCAGAATCAACTTTCCCAGAACTCTGAAAAATGACAGCAGATAGACCACAACTATCTGATGAGTTGGGAAAAAGAAAACCTAAAAATGTAGAAAAGCAGCAAGACATGTTTACTTGCCCTGCCTGCCCCTCCTTGCCCCTGGGCTTGACATGGCAGGCTGTTGAACTAATGGTGGCTTGGCAGCCTACACACATTCCCAGTGTGGGTCCCAGTGCCTGGTTGTTAGTACAACTAAAGGAGCAAATTATGTGTGTTTGTACATTGGCCCCAACCTGTTCCTTGGAAGGCTGGCCCAAGATGCATGTTTGTGTTGCCTAATGGATAATTTACCTGGGCCAGAGACATGGCAAAGAGAGGTGGAGAGGATCCAAGCAGACTTCAGTTTCCTGGAGTGAAAGACTGAAATTGAGACATAGAGCACAGTGCCCAGGGCCCCAGGAAGAGATGCTGGGGGAGAGAAACTCCCATTTTGGAGGTGAAACATTCACGCATGCTGGGGAATTCTTGAAAACTACCATGCACGCCCAGGGCAAGACATATGTTCAGAAAGAACAGAGAAGAACCTAACTGTTCATCATGGATTGATTTATAGGTTCAATATAAATTGGGTTAAGTGTTGAAGAAGAGCCTTGACATGGAGCCAAACTATGCCAAGCCCCTGGGGAAGGGGGAGAATCTTATTTCCAGAGTTACTACATCAAAATATCCAAATGTCCAGATTTCAACCAAAAAAAAAAAAAAAAAAAAAAAAAGGCACAAAACATACAAAGGAACAGGAAGAGATGACCCATTCAAAGGAACATATTAAACAACAGAAACTATCCTTGAGGAAGCCCAGTCATTAGTACAACTAATCAAAAACACTAAGTTAATTCTCCTAAATAAGTTCAATGAGCTAAGTAAGTTCAATGAAAACATGGACATAGAACTAAATGAAATCAGGAAAATAATGCATGAACAAAAGGAGAAATTAGAAAATTTAAAAAGGAACCAGATAGAAATTCTGGAGATGAAAATCACAGTAAGGAAAACAAAAAATATACTAGACGTGAAGGTTCAAGAGATTTGAAAAGGCAGAAGAAAGAATCAGGGAAATTGAAGATAGGACAATTGAAATTATTCAGTCTGAAGAGCAAAATGAAAAAAAGTGAGCAGAGCCTAAGGGACCTGTGGGACATGAAGAGTATCAACATATGCATTATGGGAGTCCCAGAAGGAGAAGAGAAAGAGCAAGAAATAGATATTAACTTATGTTTGGGAACTGGTCTGGGCATATTAGATCGTATTGGATTCAGAGGTGTCACTTTTACTCAATTAAATAATGATTAAGGCTTTGATTGGGCCACGTTAGTAGAACATTGAGTAAGGGAAACAGTCCCCACCAAGGGGGCGGGGACTCAGAGAAAAACGACAAGGCACAGGAGTTAGTTGGAGTTTTGAGCTGGAGCCCCGGGAAGTAAACACACAGAGCAGCAGATACTTTAGACACGGGAGAGGCCCTGGAAAGAGAGACAAGCCGTTCGCCTGATAGTCTACAGCTGACCTTGTGGAGAGACCAGAGCAGCAAAGCCCGGAGAGAAATGAGCCCGGGAGAGAAATGAGACTTATCCCATCCTACAGCTGATATTGGAAGAAGCTGGGTCCATGAAGCCAAGAGAGGAAGAGGAAGCCTGAACCCTTGCAGACATCGGCAGCCATCTTGCTTCAAAACATGGCAAGAGAGTTTGGTAAGGGAAGTAACTTACGCTTTATGGCCTGGTAACTGTAAGCTTCTACCCCAAATACATACCTTTTATAAAAGCCAACAGATTTCTGGTATTTTGTATCAGCACCCCATTGGCTGACTAATACAGCTAGTATTAATGTATTCCAAATATGCAACTCTACTTTTTCTTACATGATTTAAAATACAAGTGCATAAAGTGATCATATTTCTACATTATTGGGCACACAAAATATGAAGATATAATTTGAGACAAGAACAGGAAGAGGGTGAATGGAAGGGATAGGAAAGGAGATTATGTATGCTATTTGCTGGACTGTTGGTACCCTGCTTGCTGTGCCAAACTATAGGTCAGAGAGACACCCATTACCAGCCTCCAAAGGAGGGGTCTCACTGCATGGAAAGTAGCAAGAGCTTAACAAGGCCTGCTACCAGGAACAGCAATCCTAGCATCCCAACCCACTCCATGCTTCGCAGATGATGGGGTCATCAGCAAAAGCACAACACACACAGGTTCTGGATGGAGAAGCATTTTACTCACACAGAGAAGAGACTTAGAAAAGTCAGCTTCACTACATGCAGCTTGTGCCACTGTTGAGGGACCCTGCTTCCATCCTACCAGGAAAGACACATCAAGGGAGAGGGAGTGGGGGAGTCAGGCACCAAAAAATGGACATATTGGAGCCAGGCTGTCTCCAGTGGATGAAATGTGCTAGGGATGGGTTTTATCTCAAAGAACTCCCAAGAAGGGAGTCAGCCCACATTCATCACCCATCCTAGGAGTCAGTCCAGAACACAGGATTTATTTGTGGGTCAGTGGGAAAGGCAGTAGGCTGTGCTTGGACCACTACTAAGTTAAGTTGGTATCAATTCAAATTAGATTGTTATAGATTTAGGATATTAAATATAAATCTCATGGTAACCACAAAGAAAATATCTAAAATGTATACTGAAAAAGAAATGAGAAGGGAATCTAACTTTTCACTACAAAAGATCAACTCTACAGAAAGAAAGCTACAATGGAAGAAATGAGGGACAAAAAGGTAGATGTACAAAAACAAAAAACAAACAAACAAAAAAAACCCACAAAAAAACAAGTGTGGCGGACTTCCAGGGAGGTAGAGGATTAGAGGACACAGGAGTCTCTTCTCAGAAAAATACCTAGAGGACAGGCAGAAATGGCCTGGGAAAAATATTCTAAAGATTAGGAACCAGGGGAAGGCTGGACAGCACCCAGAAGATAGAGGGGCAAAGACAAAGAAAAAGGATCTTGATGGGAAATGTCTTTGAGTAAAAGCTGCAGCTGCTGGTGCCCATCCCCCTACCCTCAGAGCAGACAACTTTGAGTCCTCCAGCCTCTGGCCAGTGCTACAGACAAGAGGGGGCCACAGGGGTTCACTTCCCCAGGAAAAGGGAGAGAGAGTGATTCAGCCTACAGCTGATTCAGCGTTTGGCCAACAAATTTGGTTTGCTGTGCCCCATGAGCCCTTCCAGGCCAGGTGGGGCTGTGCCACTGTTTGCCCTGGGGGCTGGCAGGGGACTAAAGAGATCTGACTCTCTCAATCACCCTCCCTACTGAGTGGGACTGGTTGTTGAGGACACAGAAGGGAGTGAAATTATTTTTTTACCCAGGAAAAGGGAGGTGGCTACTAGCAAAGGGAGAAATTTTTTTCCCCTGTTTTAAATATTCTGATTTTATTTTTTTTCACAGCAATTAACACATGAAGTTTTTTTTTTTTTTTTTTTTTTTTAACAAAACGAGGCCTGCTTTATTGCCGAGAGCAGGCGGGCGGGGGCCGTCGGGGGCTAAGGCCACGGCCCGGGGCTCCGCGGGACCAGGCTTCTGACAGCCGGCAGCGCCCGGCCGCCTCAACACATGAAGTTTTATTGTTTGTATAATGGTAGACTCTGGACAAAGTAAGTACAATGGTTTCAAAGACAACACATTTAAATACCTATCACCAATTTCTCAAATACAAAATCTACTTGGGGTCAACGTATTAAAATGCAAATTTTTTCAGAAACAAATAATCTTTGCAATTTCAATGTATCAAGATGCAAAAATTTTATTAAAAAAACTAATAATTGTTATAAGCAGATAAAACAAAACAGATTCACATCACATTTATAATCAAAACCAAATAACATTTGCTAAAAATTATATACAAATATACACTATGTTAGAAAAAAATATGCCTTGGTGAAAATGATTCTGAAAATATTCACTTGATATACATTACCTATTAAACCTTTTATATAAGAAACTAATCTATCTTTAATGACATTCCATGCTCCAATTTTATTTGGAAACTGCACTTCAAAGGTAAATAGGTCAATATTATTGCTTCTCTCTTAAATGAAGGGTTAAGCAGGTCTTTTTCTGAAGGCTCTTTCTCTCTCTCTCTCTCTTTTTTTAATCCACTCGGCTCTTATTAATGCTATTATAAACATAATATACAGTTAAGACTGGGGAGAGGTTATAGTTGACATAAAGAATACTTTTTCTAGAATGTATAGCTTCTCTATTACATATTAAATAATTTAGATTTTCAGAGGCTGGTAAGCCTCTCCATTTGTTGTCAATATCAACAGCCCTTTAAGAAAGAACTCTGCACTGGAAGAGATAAAAAAAAACTTCCAATAATGTAAGAGTTAGCACATAAAGGGAGAAATTTTGAATTGTGAGGCTTTGAAAAGCCTCAAGGCAGTACCCTCTGTCCCATTGTTGGGGTCGGTGTTGCAGGGAACACATTCCAACCAGGGTTTGAGCTAAGAGGTCTGCTGAAGAGCACCATATGCTGGCAGACTAAGGAGGTGGATACAAGGAAACAAAAGGAAGTAAATAAAAGGCTTTTTTGGCCTTTATAGCCTCCCTTTCCAAGGCCGTTGGAAAAGAGTCTGCAACCCATTACTGGGTCCATGGCCCGGATTTGAGCAATGAAACAGGGACAATCCTAAAGAGCTAGAACAGGTTGAACCAAGAATCAAAGAACAGCAGTAACACAAAGCCTCCTGCCACTAAATCCCTTAACAAGAGAGAGAAATTGATCATCAAAGTAAACTCACCAACATTATCAGATGCCTAGATATCAGCAAAAAATTACAAGTCCTTCTAAGAAAAAGGAACATATGGCTCAAGAAAAGGAATAAATCAAAGCCCCAGCTGAGACATGGGATTTGAGACAACTGATCAATGAGGTTCATACAAACCTTCTAAATCAAATCAATGAGTTGAAACACAATATGGCTAAAGGAATAAAGGATATCAAGAAGACACTGGGTGAGCACAAAGAAGAATTTGAAAACCTGAATAGAAAAATAACAGAGCCTATGGGAATGAAAGACTCAATAGGTAAGAATAAAAACACATTCAAGGCATACAACAGATAGAAGAAAGAATAAGTGACACAGAAGACAGAACAGTTTAAAATGAAGAGAGAAGAACAGACAGAGAAAAGAATAGAAAAAATTGAGCACGGCCTCAGGGAGTTGAATGATAACACGAAGTGCAACATACATGTCATGGGAGTTCCAGAAGGAGAAGGGAAGGGAAAAGGGGCAGAAAGAGTATTTGAGGAAATAATGGCTAAAAATTTCCCAACTCTCATGAAATAAATGAATTTATGTCCAAAAAGTGCAGCATACCCCAATCAGAATAGATCTGAATAGACCTACTACAAGACATACTACTCAGAATGTCACATGCCAAAGAGAAAAATAAAATTCTCAAAGCTGCAAGGGAGAAGCAAAACATCACATACAAGGGACACCCTGTACGACACAGTGTAGATTTCTTATCAGGAACCATGGAGACAAGAAGATAGTGGTACAATATAATTAGGATACTGAAAGAAAAAAATTGCCAGCCAAGAATTCTTTATCTGGCAAAATTACCCTTCAAATATGAAGGTGAGTTTAAAATACTCACAAATAAACAGAAACTAAGAGAGTTTGTAAAAGAGTCTGGCATTGCAGGAAGCAATAAAGGGAGCCCTACAACCCAAAAGGAAAAGACAGGGGAGAGAGGCTTGGAGGAGAGTGTAGAAGGGAAGACTATCAGAAAGTATAACCAAAAGGGTAAAATGACAGACAAAAATAAGATATGACCTATGAAAACCAAAGAATAAAATGTTGGAAGTAAATAATGTATTTACAGTAATATCACTGAATGTGAATGGATTAAACTCCCAAAGCAAAAGATATAGGCTGTCAGAATGGATTAAAAAAACATGAGCCAGAAAGGTAATACAAAGGAAAAATGTTTATACTCTTGAACATATTAGCCTCAGCCTGTATAAAATTTTATTCAGAGTAAACATTTTACCAGAAACAGAACCAACAGATTTTTCTACTTGACTGCCTAATTATTTTGTTTCATGATCATGAGGGATGGCTTATTCCTTTTTTTATTATTATTACCTTTCTTGTATATTCCCTTCTGACTCTTTTTAAAAAATTGTTTTAGTACTAAGGTATATGACTGAACATTTCTATTTTTAAGTATGTTCTTTTTCTGACTTACTGCACAATTTCAGCAAGTTGACAGATAGTAAGAACTTATGATTGGTCTCAGAGAGGTAACAATGGAATACTCATAATTTTGTTCCTGGAGCCCTGGCAGAATTATGTGCAACACATTTGCTGAATTTTCCTCTTGCAACTTACATGTTAAATAAAAAATATTTTAGAGCTTTTAATTTTAAAAGAGTATAAATTGTTTTTCATATTCACTCTGCAGTAACAGACTCTCTTGTATAAATCACTATCATGTGCTATTTCTTCAGATTCTCAGAGACAGTTACTTCCTTATGGTCCCCTCTTTGCCATGGTCATTGGCCCTCATTTTCATATTCACTAGATACTTTGCTAAATTGTAGCACCCTAGCAATTTAGAGCTAAAAACAAAAAACATTGTAGGAAGGGAAAACTGAACTGTAATGAGTAGCTTTGAAATTTTGGGGAAAGCACTAGCTGATTAGGTAGAACCATCCTGGTGGAGAGCAATATATGAGTTGAACACATAAAGTGCTTAGGACATGGCCTGGGACAAGTACACAATACTTCTTAGATGCTTAATAAGGTGATGCGAACCAAGAGGAAAAAAGGTGATAAAAAGGGTTAAAGGAGGGATAAAACAGGAAATAAAGAATTAGGGCTTGGAAACTTATAGTAATTGATATTGTGTGAAAAGCCTAAAGATGACTGGAGTAGTGTAGTATCGGGGAAGTGTAACAGAAAATTATTTTTAAAATCTTAAATTTTTAAATAATGATTCCAAAAGCTACCATGTTTTTGAGTGCCTACACATGCCATTGAGCTTTACATTATATTATCTAATCCCCTTTTTGGTAGGTGCTATTGCCTCATTTTATAGATGAGGACAGGCTCAAAGAAATTCAGAAACTTTCCTGATTTAAGTCACTAAGTGGTAGGGCTGGGAATATTTAGGTCTTCTGAAGCCCATGCTCTTTTCATGGGGGTCTACTGCTGCCTCATTAAATAACTCTTTTGTAAAATTCAACTCTTTAAAGGAGTCTACAGAGATGTGTTTTCCCTATGAAACTATGTTAGGAATTTCAGTGCTTAATCTTCCTCCAAATAAATACCCTTACTAGTTTTTCCTCCTAGTAAAGCAATTGTTTTTTTCACTTGACTATAACAAGGTACTCAGACTCAGTGTAGCACATGGTATTAATCAGCTGTGGCATTGTCATTGTTTAAAGGATGGTTTTTCACTGAAGAAGAAGATATGATTGACACAGACAATTTTTGTCTGTGTCAGTCACCTAGATCCTTAAACTTAACTATGATACATAAATTATGTGCTTAGAACCACCAGGTGTTTTTCCTTAGTCACTTTTAGGATTTAAAATGGAAATTTCTGTTCCTGCTGTATCCTGGCTTTAAGTGAAGTTGAACAATTCTAGGCAATTTGAAATGTGTTAAGGATAAGCACACTGAATTTTATGATATTGTATACTTAAATTTGGAGTACACTGGCTATTGAGGAAGAAAATTTTGGATCCGGGAGAGGGATGGTTGAGGCCATTATGAAATGGAAGAATCAGCATTTTTAAACACTGTAAATATAAAAGAACAGTTTCTTTTGTCTGCTTTTTGTAAAAGCTCTTTGGGAAGATCTCTTACAAAGACCAATTTTTTTAAAACTGTAATTTACCTACCTAGTATAAGTGTCCTAAGACATGTATGTAAACTTCCAAAACTGATTTGTTGGTGTATTTGGAAAATACACAAGAATCTTTATCAAACCTAAAAATATAAACTTCTGAGCACTAAAAAACAAAAAACCAAGTGACAAAATGGCTGAAATAAGACTTGCCTTATCAGTAATTACTTTGAATGTAAATGGATTAAACTCTCCAATCAAAAGACACAGATTAGAAGGTGAATAAAAACATGATCCAATTGTATGTTGTTTTTAAGAGATTCAACTCAGACCCAAAGATACAAATAGTTGAAATTGAAAGTGACAGGATGGAAAAAAAGACTCCATGTAAAGAATAACCAAAAGAGACCTGGGGTGGATGGACAACCACCACACCAAGGAACTGAGAGAGCCTACAACTGCAAGCAAGAGTCCTATCCATCAGCCATATGGGATTGAAGTCCCCTCTCAATTAGAGGTGGAGTAGGCATAACCATCCCAGAATCCTCAGGACTGGGGAATAAAATATGGACTAGAGTAGACTTAAAAAAAAAAAAAAAGCTAAAGGGGCTGCTACAGATTCACACCTTCCCTTCCCCCATGACCTCATCTCCTATTATTCTGCCCTCCAATTCACTTTATTCTACCGACCTCTTTTGTGGTTTCTCACACCCACCAGATCATGTGCCTGCTTCAGGGTCTTTGCTCTGGCTTTTCCCTCTTTCTGGAGTTCTCTTCCCCCAGATATACATGTTTCTTTTCTGTACTTCCTGTAGTCTTTGCTCAAATGTCATCTTTTCAATGAGGCCCACCTTAAACATCACCTTTTAAAATAGCAACCTATATCTCCATGCTTACTCTCCCATCTCTTTTGCCCCACTTTTTTCTTTATTCATAGGATTTAACACCTTCTAAATATTATGTAATTTGCTTTTGTTTATTATTCATTTATGCTTACTATTTGTTGCCATTAGGATGAAAAATCCATTATGGCAGGGATCTTTTTCTGTTTTGTTCTCTGTTGTATCCCTGCACCTAGAATTGTCCCCAGCACATATGTGGTACTCAGTAAATGTTTGTTGAATAAAAGAATGAAAGAAAGAAAAAAAAAATAGAAAAGAGACCTGGAGTGGTTACACTAATATTGGTCAAAATAGTCTTTAAGTCAAAATTTGTTACAAGAGATAAGGAAGGATATAATACTAATAAAAAGATCAACTCACCAAGAAGACTGTAACAATTATAAACATATATACACATAACAATTGGACCCCAAAATTCAAGAAACAAATATTGACAAAATTCAAGGGAGAACTAGAGAGAGCAACAATAATAGTTGGGTGAGGACTTTAATACACCACTTTCAATAATGGCTAGAACATCTAGACAGAAGACCACGAAGGAAACAGAGGACCTGAACAATACCATAAGCCGACTAGATGTAACAAATATATTTAGAACACTCCACCCTACAACAGCAGAATACACTTTCTTCTCAAGGCACAGAGATCATTCTCCAGGATAGACATATGTTAGGCCACAAAACAAGTCTCAATAACTTATTATATATATATATATGTTTTTTGTTTGTTTGTTTGTTTGTTTTTTTGAGGTACCAGGGCTGGGGAATTGAACCTATATGTGGGAAGCTGGCACTCAACCATGAAGCCACATCAGCTCCATCAACAACTTTTAAAAGATTGAAATCACACAAAGCATCTTCTCCAACCACAACAGAATGAAGCTAGAAATCAATAATGGAAATCTGTAAAATTTAGAAAAATGTGAAATTAAACAATACACTGTTAAATAACCAATGGTCAAAGAAGAAATCACAAGGGAAAGCAGAAAGTTCTTACAGATGGATGAAAATGAAAGCACAACATACCAAAATTTAAGGTATGCAGCAAAGGCAGTACTCAGAGGGAAATTTGGAGCAGGATATTTGCATTTTAAAAGTATCTTCCCATAGATTTCTTTGCAAGGGTAAAATATCAATCATACACAGAAAATTGAACAATATATTGACCACATGAGAAAACTTAACACCTACAATAAGGAGCAGATGGATTTTGTGTCTTCAGATGCAATGTCCATTATTTTATGTAGCACTCTAGCCCAGAATGCGTAACCTGAATCTAATCATGTGGCCAAAGTGCTGTCTGATTTTTTCCTATGCCACTAATAAGAAATCTGTGGTAAGATACTTTAAATCAGATAGATTACAGAAATATAGGGGGGAGAGAAAGAGAGAGAGAGAGAGAGAGAGAGAGAGAGAGAGAGAGGGAGAGAGAGAGAGAGAGAAGGGAAGTCTTATAGTAGAATGCTCTGCAACCATCAAGCAAAGATTGATTCAGACAAGAATCATTAATAAATGCTTCATCTAAAGGCGGGGAGAGTTAGATGAAGAACAGGATATCTGCATTTATTGAAATGGGTAAGATAGGGGGAGTTGGTGCAACAGATACGTGGACAGTGGAAATCTGAGTGGTTTCTGATACATACAAGAGGTCAAGGCTGGAGATAAGTGTAAGAGCACAGAACTAGGGCAGTCAGAGGAACTGTAACGTTTAAAGCACACAGAGGGAAAAAACACCAGCGGGGATAGAGAACTGAGTAGTTGGTGATGTAGGATGAAAACCAGGACTGTGTGGTATTAGAGAAGCCAATAAATGTGTTTCAAGTAGGAAGGAGTGATTAACTTGGTTGAAAACTACTGAGAAATCAAGGAAGGTAAGGAACAAAAATTTTACTTAGATTTGGTAGCATGGAGAAACTGATTATCCTGACAAACCGTTATAGTGGGGTGGTAAAGGCAGAATCCAGACTAGGATGATTTAAGAAGAAATGGAAAAAATTACTGTCAACTAGAATATTAAACTCAAATAAATATCATTCAATGAGGGTTAAAGATACATTCAGGGAAACAAAAGCTCGAGAGAGTTTACCATCCTTTATACCAAAGAATTACGTATATACTTGAAAAAAGAACAAGAATGATCCCAGAAAAAAATCATGATCAAGGAAACTGAAAAACATATGGGCAAATCTAAACAAATATTTGCATAAATATTTGTAAGTACTACATAAAATAATAGCAATAATGACTAAATTGAGCCTCCCCCCCCCAAAAAAAAAATAGATAAAATTAAAGTACTAGATAAAGCATGGAACACAAGAAGGAGGTTTTTGGAATTAAACTAGTCTAAGGCCTGAAATTTTGGGGGAGATTAGAGATAGATCCTGGTTAACTTTAGATTTTATTAAGTTATCTATGGAAGTTAAAATGTTAAATGTCTTTTAATTGGTCTCCTTATTTCCACCTTTGTCCCTCTACAAACTATTCTCAACGTATTAGGCAGAGAGATCCTTTGGAAATTTAAGTGAAAGCATTTTGTTCTCAGATCACAACCCTCCAATGGCTTCTGTTTCACTCAAAGCAAAAGCCAAAGTTATCATAATGGGATACCAGGCTCTCTTTGATTTGCCCACTCCCCAAACTTTCTGACTTCATCACCAGTCACTCTTTTCTTTATCCCTGTTCTAGCCACACTGGCCTCTTGATAATTCCCAAATATGCCAGGTATGGTCCTGCCTCAGGCCTTTGCATCTGCTCTCCCCTTTGCAAGGAATGCTGTTCTTTCACATCTCTTTTGGCTCACTCTCACTTCTTTCAAGTTACTGTTCCTATGTACCTTATCAAAGAAGCCTTCCCTGACCATCCTATATAAATAAGCATCTAGCCCAGTCACTCTCTTATATCCCTTATACTGTACTATCTTTCTTTATAATATGCATCATCGTTTGGGTTTGCAGCTCAGTTAATAACACATCCTTTGTCCCACCCAAATGCAGAGTCAACAGAATGCAGAAATCAGAAATTTGTATGAGATCAAACTAATAGCTTTATTACTGATAAAAACAATGTTGGAGTCCATTGGTCTATAGGTCTGCTAGTATTACTTTTCTGAACTGAATTTACCCACCTGTTCTCAGGCTGGAGAGCAAGGCCATCACTGGTGCTTAGTGCATGACCAAGAACATACCAGAATACCTGGTACCCACATACTGGCAGGTCCCCAACAAAGGAGGCCAAGAGCAGTGAGGTCACATTCACCCAATTCCCTCTACAAGTTCACCAGTCATATAACTCATTCCTCCTTGAACGGAATGTTATTTCCCTCCTTAGGGAAACAAAGTGGGAGATAAGGGTTTCTTACCACTATTGATATATTATTATTATTATTAATTAAAGTTTATGCTTTATTCAGATTTCCCCTAGTGTCCTTTTTTTGTTCCAGGCTCCCATCCAGGAGACCACATTACATATAGTCATCCTGTCTCCTCAAGTTCCTCTTGGCTGTGACAGTTACTAAGAGTTTCCTTGTTTTTAATGACCTTGACAGTTTTAAGAAGTACTGGTTAGGTATTTTGTGGAATGTCTGGTATTTTTATACCCTTTATACTCATAAAAGTCATTGTGTATCTCAGAGGTTTTGTTAATGTGGGTTATATTTAGCAATGTTTACTATGTAAGAAAATAAAACTGATAAAAATGATTAATTCAAAGTAACAATAATACACCTTTATTTATGAAAAGTTACTATAGTTTCCAAAACAGATAAAATCAGTGAGAAGAGAGGCATTGTTTTATAATTTTGCAAATCTCTTCAATGTCTGGCTTAATAGGTAACAGTTGGATTTTCATATCTCCTTTGGCATTCAACCTGTTATATCACATATTGTGCAGCCTCTGGACAATTCTGTACCCTCGTGAGTGAAGGAGAATAAAAAAGGCAAATAATATCTTAGTATTATTATGAAAGTAATTTCGACATCATGGACTCCCTGAAAAGATCTCTGAATCCCTAGACTGCACTTTGAGAATGGCTGACCTAAGCAATGAAGACTAAGAGAAGACAGATGTTGATGGGATCAGATACAAGAGGAGGGACTGTCCTCTGTGAAAGGGGTCCCTTAATCTTTTGGGACAAGAGCAAAAGAGATGGGTGCCAAAGTGGTTGTGAGACAACCAGTGTCTTCCTTCTTTTGTATTCTATTTTCTCAATTAGGAGGCGAGGTCATTCAATCAGGGTGGCGGGGTAAAAGACAGAGGTCTGAGGAGGTAGACGGTATGAAATAATTCTCTTGACGAATAGGGAAGTTAGCTTACCAGTAAAATATGGCCAGATCGCACAGTAGAGGCCCCTGCTAGAGCGAAAGGCCACGTAACACAAATCCACTTACTTGACGTCGAATCGCCTGCTAGGACTACAGGCTCCCGCTCCCCGGGACTTCCGGCGGAAGCTCCTATTGCGAGGGCGGAGCCGCCGGGGCCGAAATCAGCCGCGCCCTTCTCCTCGCCCCGGGGAGGTGTCCTCCAGTTGACCAATCGCAGCTCCGCTTCTTGGCAGGCGCAGAGACGCATGATCCAATCAGCGAGTGCCGCCGTCACCCGGGCAACAGCGTCCCAGAAACGGCGAATGGGCTGGGCCTCTGCGGCCGAGCGGCCACGGGGTCCGCGCCGGGACAGGTGTGGGCCCCGAGAGGCGGAGAATCGGGAAGGGGGCCCGGGTAAGGCGGCGCGGGCCTTTGCGCACAGTTCACCACGCGCATTTAGGGCGGTGGCGCAAGTCGAAGCGGCCAGAGGGGCCGGCCGGACGGGTAGCGTTGAGGGTCCCACAGCTCTGATTCGGCCCGAAGCTGCTACCCACCCTTTGGGCTTTGGGCTTTGGGCAGGCAGCGCAGCCTGCCTTTCCTCATCTCTAACGTAGAGGGATGATGGTAATTCGTTTATTCGTTCAACAGGTATTTGTGGAGCGCCTCCGTGTGCCCGGCACCGTTGTTGGCACTGCCCCTCTTCCCATGGAGCTTATGTGCTGTTTGGGGAAGACAGACAATAAACAAAGTCGAAGGTGGTCACATCTACCTCCCTGGATCTCTATAAGGATCAGAAGGGAAATGTGTGTGCAAATGCCTCACTCTCTCCAATTTACAAAATATTTCAGGTCCCTTATTTAATTTGTGCACCACAGCAATTTTTTGAGTATTGTTATTAACTCCCTGTTATAAATGAGGATTTGAAGCCTATGGGGTGAAGGGGCTTGTCCAAGATCATACCACTAGGAAGTAACAGAGCCAGAATTCATACCCATTTCTGTCTCATGACAAGATCTCTGCTTTTTCTAAAACACGCGTGTCCTTCACAACAGACAGTTATTCCTGCCTCCCACGGAACTTTTGTTTGGAAGCACTTTGTAAAGTGTACAGTTGTATGGGGTTTACTTCAGACCACTAGCTACATCACCCCTACAGTCCCCTGCTCTCCTAAAAATCTTTGCCTTCCGGGGTGACTTGCCCCTATTAAGAGGACACTTTACCTCATTTTTTTTAAAAAAGATTTTATTTATTCACTCATCTATCCCCCCCTTGCTGCTTGTGCTCGCTGGATCAGCCAACCACACCGTGCGGGCGGGCCGCCCTCACCAGGAGGCCCCTGGAACCGAACCCGGGGCCCCCCATATGGTAAACGGGAGCCCCACTGATCAGTCACAGCCGCTTCCCATACCTCACTTTTAATACGAGTAATGTAGTAATGTTTCTTAAATTGTAGATGTGTCCCCAAATTCTGTAAAGAAATTCTTTTTCATTCTGCATTTCTATCATCTCTTTGTTTTATCCATTGCTTTCAATTCCACAAACATTGGGCTAAGTTCTGGGGATTTGCACGTGAATCAGGTATGGCCCCTTTGATTATCTGTGAACATGCCTGCCTCCCACCCAACCCTATTGCATGCTTCTTTGAGGACAAGAATTTTATTTTAGTGTACTTTCCCTTTCCCCCCACTTTCAATTGAGTGCTTGGCTCAAGGTAGGTGCTCATAGATATTTGTCAAGAAAGGCTTAGCCGAGACTTTACATTTTGCTCTCCAATTATGTCTGCCTTTTTCCTGCCCTTTTCCAGCCATCTGCCTCTTCCTTATGCCTAGAGATCTCTACAGCATCCATGCTGTGATCCCTACAGCTTGACCGGCACATGGAGACAGAACCAGCTCCAGGAAGATGTTCAGTAGCCAGGTGCCCACCCAGAGCAGGAATCTGGTGGGAGGCCACTGGCTGTTAACAAGACAATTGCTTTAATAAAGCTTCTTTACAGGTGTGTATCAAAAGTGATCGTTTAAGGCCAGTAGATGCTGAGAGTCACTGAAGGTTTTCTTAGATGACTCCTTCATCTGCCAGGATTGAAAAATAAGCAACATGATGTAGATGTGAGTTGTAATGTGAGTTGCAGAAAAGAAGCTAACTTTGCTTTCTTCATTTAAAAACCACAAACAAGTGAACCTTTTTTGTGATGTATATTTATCTAAAAATACCCCATATCTAGATTTTCACAATCATATTGATTGGATTCTTGTCCTATTTAATATTAATTAACTTTCAATATAGTACTATCTAGGATACCCTCCTTGTTTGGAAGAGAAGGTATAAAGAGAAGGGATATGTTTGGGAAAACTGGGAATAGAGTTTATTCATAAATGATATTCTTCCAGTACTAAAGGTCTTCATTTGCCACTCCTCTGTCTTTTGGTTTTGACCTTTCACTGCTGTTTTGTTTTGTTTACTTCTGTTTCAGGTGCCACTGTTATTTTTTCTCCCCATCTATTTTTCTGTAGTTTTACTGCTCCTACTGCTACTGGTACTGCTGGCTTTTATTTAGTAGCATTTACTATGTCCCAGGCACGGTGTGTGCTCTTGACTGATTCCTCTGTTGCTCTCAAATATTCTTGTATTGTACTCTGTGAGTCCCACTGAGACTTTGAGATGACTTATAACTGTTCCTACAATATGGTAAAATAGAAACATGTGAATCAGGATCATGAAAAATATGGATAGAAAAAGAAAGTGAGGAGGAAAGCGAATGCTCAGACGGTCCATAACAGTTGATAAAGTTGGGCTGGCAGATTTAGCTGTGAGCTTCTTGTCATCTCAAGGGGAAAAAAAAGAAAATTCATTTTGTCCAGGCAAATAAGGTGTTTTAATTCCTCCAGAAAAAATAAAGCTTTTCTAGCACCTAGCTCTAAAAGAATTAGGTTCATCATAAAAGTTGGGAAAGACCTAGATTAATACTAAATGAAAGAAAGTATAGGCTCAGTTTCCTCACTAATCAGGGAAAGAATGTGAACTATTCCATTTGTATGGAATATTTCAAGCTGAAGATTTACCAGTAGCACCTTCTGAGTGCCATTGCCCCCATCCCCTCCCCCCTCGGGACTTTGTAGATTGTATTATCCTGTGCCCTGAATTGTTACAGTTATTCTGCCAAATTCTCCATTGGCAAATACCCACCATTCCCTAATTTTCTTCTGATCTATGTGTTTTTAGGGAAAAAAAAGTAATAAAAAATTGACAGGGACTTTTTATGAGTTATTTTCTTTTTTAATTGGTCCTCAAATGCACAACCCTGTATTACAGATTAATCATAATCTTCAATTGGTTTCAGTCATTTGTCTGCTCATCTATTTAACAGTTCTTCATTGTGCACCTCTCTCTGCCAAGCCCGGTCTAGGCAACGATACCACAGATCTAGGGATATCTCACTGTCTTGATATTCCTGGTGCCTCAGCCCTGCCGCTTTCTCTTGATGGAGTTTTTCTGGCCTGCGTTTAGGTTTGCCTTCCTTTTTACTGTAATGCACTCAACACCTTACCTTGTACCTGTTTACCTGCTTTCTGCCTGATGCATTCTCTGATTTATATTTCTGTATTTGATCCATCACTATGCTTACATTAGCTGTGATCCTACCCAGCATTTAGGGCATTGGCCCTTAACCAGTTTGGGGTCTTTTGCCCCCTTGAGAAGCTGGTGAAAGGAGTGCATCTTCTCTCTAAATGGTCATCTCACACAAAATTTTGCATTTAATGTCAGAGTTTGTAGATTTACAAAAGTACACATGTGGACTTTGTCCCTAGATTCCAGGTGAAGAGTACTCACTTTAAAGATAGACGTTATTTCCATTTTGAAAATGAGGAAATGGGATCAGAAGGAGGGTAACTTGCAAGTTTGCACAGTAGATAGTAAGATCAAATTTGATCCCATGTTTGCCTGGCAACAAACTCTTTGTTTTTCCCACTGTCCAAAAGTGTGATGCTCAGAAAATGACTGAATGACTGAATATGGGAGAACAAGGGAAGGACAAAAAAGGGAATTTAATAGTGTATGTATCCCAAAATATAATACCTGTTTGCTATCAGAATAATCAAGAAGATATTTCTCAAGGATTTGGATTTAACTGCCCAAACCTTTTGTGTTGCTTGCAGTTTTTTTCCCCTGATGATACCAGTTCCAAGAATTTTTGCTGCTGGTGCCATTTCTCTTTGGCTGTGCACATATTTTTCTATTCTTGTATTGAATTATGTTTTCTTTGGATGCCAAGACAGATGGATGGCACTTTTGTTATGATTCTGGTATAAATAGCATCTGTTGAAAACTGGACATCAATACTCCTCTGGCAAATAAACAAATATATTAATGATCTAGCCTTCCAGTTGTATATTTGCCTGTCAATAAGAAGTGTTTTTGATTACCTGTGACGTGGTGCTTATTTGGGGGGCACTGGTTTTATGATCCTTGCTAACTTCACCTCTCAAGTTCTGAAGTAATCACATCCATAAAAAATTCTCTTTATTTAGAAAACCTAAATTAAGGATGATGTAAAAGCAGGGATGAGCTACAGAGCTCATCACCGTGCCTCATACATTCTCAGAGCATTGTTTAGCTTCCTCACTCAAGGTTAAAATTAGATAAACAGGCAACAGAAAAGTCTGGAAGCAGAGAACCAACGTGAAATTAGAGGTAGAACTAAAGGTATGGGCCGAGGAGATATTAATACTTTTACCTTGTACTTTATGTTCCCCCAACCCCACAGTAAGGTGATAGGATTATGGTTCCTTTTACCTTTTTGTTCTTTTTCTTTATTAAATAAAAACAAAGTGTTGCCTGTAAGTTCTCTGTTAAGGCATGAATAATTTTGTTTACAGAAGATAGGAAGGCTTCATAAAGGAAAGGGCTAAACCCTCAATCTAGAAAGATAAATTGAAGTGTACCAAGTGGAAAAGGATGAAGGAAATTCTAACAAAAGCATGAGCCAAAACTCCGAGGTGAGGAGCTACCTGTATGGAGTACTTGCAGAACTGTAGCGTGCTGGAGGTAGTGGGACCTGGAACAGTCATCTGGGGCCGGGTGCTTCATGATTGAACGAACTTCTACCCCACAATTAGGAGCTTGTACTTTAGTCTCTGTGCCCTGGAGCAGCATTGCAGTTTTTTTTTTTTTTTTTTTTTTTTTTTTTTTAATGAAACTTTTTATTTTGAAATAATCTTAGATTCACATAGAAGCTGAAAAGTTAGTACAAAGAGTTCCCATCTTCCCTCAGCTTCCCCCAGTGATAACATCTTACATAATCATGGCACAGGCATCAAACCAAGAAGTTAACATTGGCTCAGTAGTACTAAACTACAAACTCTTCGTCTTTCCTCAGGTCTTACATGCACTCAGTTTTCCCTTGGTGTATAGTTCCATGAAATTTTAACGTGTGACTAATTTTTCATTGCATGTTTTTAAGCAAGGGAAAATAACATAACTATACATGTGTTTTCCAAGAGTTAGGAGGATGGATTAGAGGGAGGAGAAGTTGGAAGCAGTAAACACCTTTAAAAGGGGCTATTTTTGTAATCCAGAGTAATGTTAGGAATGGAGAGAGGCAGGGAATAGCTTTCAGAGGTGTTCTCTAAGTAAAATTGACAAGACTTGCTGCCTGATTAGAAAGGGCATGAAGCAAAGGAATTTTTACCTTGAATTACCAAGGTACAGAAGTGGAAGCAAATCTATCCATTCATTCAGTAACTTTGAACATCTTTGAATACTGGTCTCTGGTCTGGGATCTGCAGACGTCTTGATGAAATAAATGAACTTGGCTCTGGCCTTTATCGAACTGAAAGTCTCCCGGGAAACAGGCATTCACCTAATAATCGTGCAAGTGGTTACATCATTACAAACTGGATCAAGAGCTGTGAAAGCCAGTACAGGTTGTTGTGAAGGTGTGTGATGGGGCTGACCTTGTCTGGGGGCATCAAGGAAGGTAGCCGAGGAAGTGACAGTTGACTGAGATCCCTAGCAGCAGCTCTCAAGGAGCAGGCTCCCAGCCAACAGTGTCAGCATCCCCTGGGACCTTGCCAGCAGTGCAAATTCCTAGGCTCCAATCCTAGGCCCACTGCATCAGAATCTCTAGGACTGGGACCTGCCAGATGATCCTCATGGACCTTGCAGTTTGAAAATGGGTGATATTTAGGACAAGGTAAGAAGGCAGAGATGAAGGTCCAGGTAGAGGGTTCCAGGATATGCAAAAAGCCTCCATGTGGGAAATACCGCTTTGGCCTTTAGTAGGCCTCAACCTAGTAAGCCAGGGTGAGGGGACATAACATAAGGCTGGAGAAGCTGGAGCATGAAAGACTTTGGTCTTTATTCTAAGCGTGATAGCAATTGGAGTGTTTTAAACAGATGAGATCAGCATTTAAAAACAATGATCTAGCTGCAAGGAGGGGATGACAGTTGGGGGTGTGGGTGGCCGTGCTGTGTCTAGATAGGGGAAGGGGAGTGGTGCTCCTGAAGTGTTGGCATAAACCACCTCCCCCTGGAAGTCCTAAAGTTTAGTGTGGAATCCATGGAGAGAACTTGCCTGAGGTTTCCCACACAGTTCTCCAGTAGCTTGGAAAATACTTGGATTGTCTTACAACCCGAAGCATCCCTTCTCGTGGATTGTTAAACTAAATAAGAAAATCTGTCCGCCAATCTGTGCTAACCCCATTGCTCTCTTAATTTTCAGAATCCTCAAATTCAGGAATATTTTGTTCTTGAAGAAAAATGAAAAGAAACGTCAAAGTCAATGCCACCATAGGCAACAGCGCCAAATCAGGCAGCACCAAAGCCAGGTGAGCAGCCTCTTCTCCTAATGCCCGCGTCTGCCGACGTGCAGAAGAATGCAGTGAGTTTGTTGTATTGTGCAGACCTTAAGGTCTGGAGAGGAAGCTGCTTGAAAGGTTGGTAAAGTGACTGTGATCACTCCCACCTGGTTTGTGTCACTTGTTCATGCAAAAAGCATTTACTAAATGCTGATTTTTTTGTGTGCCCAAATTGTCTAGGGACAATTTTATCAATATTAGCTTATATGCTTTAAAATGGAATGTCCTTCGTTTGGTGCTAAACGGGACCAAGATAGCTACAGTGAATTTAAAATATTATTCAGCCAGCTTCACTGTCTGACACCTGGAATGCCGGGCCAACTCCTGTAGCTAGGCTTGTTTGTAACTAAATTCACATTTCCTGCCATAGGTGGCGGTAGAGCAAAGCTTTTATTTACTGAACCTGAAGCTGGGAAACCATTGAAGCTCCTTTGCTGGCATCTGAGAACCGGCTTGGACTTGGCTAGACTATAAATAGGATGTGTTAAACACTCCTTGTCTGCTTGTAGGAGCTGGGAGAGGACGTACTTGCTTCCAGCGATTACATTTTAAAAGGCTACAATTTAGACAGTTTTGAGATGGGAACAATTATTTGACAGCAGACCTGTGGTCAGTTTTTCTGACACAAATTGATTTGCTCCTGTGACCATATCTGTGCCCGTCATCACATCAGGTGTGGCAGTGAGCCTGAAAATGTTATGAGGTAACAGTGAATTTCTGAGACAGTTTCTGAAATTAGGTTTTTGTGTCCTTCCTAAAGTCAGCACATTACCAACAAAACAATAAAAGCTTTTCCTTTAGCATCTGTATTTGGTTGTGGCACAAGACATCCGTGCTGAGAGAAATGCTCACAGAAACAATTCAATGCAGTTGGCTTCAACTCAACATACATTACTTTTTGGAGCACTGATTATGTGCCAGGCTTCCTGGGGACCCTGGTTGAGCGAAAGGCTCTACAAGGTATAACCGGACTTGAACAGGGTGACCAAGGAGGGCTCTCTAAGGAGGTGGCGCTCACTCAGAGGTCTAAAGGTGAGAGGAGTAAGCCAGGTGAGGGGTGGGGGAACAAGCCATCTGGGTGTGGGAAGCGAGGTGAGGGGGGCGTGTGGCGGAGGTGAGGCGGGAGAGCTAGATCAGGCACCCTGGTAGGCATATTCTATAGAATAGGCTATATTATACATCTATTAAAGAATGTTTAAAACAAAAATGATCGTCTCCACCATCCCAGCATTGCTATTTTTGTCCAATGTTCTAGATGCTGTCACACTTAAGAATATACATTTTTAGATCATTGGGTTCACAGTGTGTACTCCACTGTACTTTTTTCTCTTAACATTGTCTAAACACATTTTTATGTTTCTACATGTTCATTATAATTATCATTTATAATAGCAATATACTACTCCACTAAAATATATTTGCTTTGAGAGGTTTGCGTTCTCTTTTGAGTTTGATTTCTGGGTGTGTGTGTGTTTGTCTTGTAGAGTGTGTGGATAGACTTGAAGTCGATGCCGTGAGAGAAGGCATTTGTTAAAATGAGGTTTGGTAGAAAGGCGAGTGCTTGTGCAGGGATTTGAGGAGACTTTTAATTTGTGGGAAGAGCCTTGTGGATGGAAGGCGGTGGTTCAGAAACTCAGGACTGCCGGCAGCTGATACGGCGCTTCTTAGCTGTGGAGGCAGGTCAGTTTCTAGCCACATAGTTTTCTGTTAAATTGAATTCAGATGACTGGCCAATTTGTTTTTTACAATACCCTATCATTTGGAATATATTTGTAAATCAACTTGCATTCTTATAATTCCTATGTTTAGAACAGTACACTAGGGGTTGTCAGCGGCGTCTAAGATATTAAGGGAGCATGATGCCGGGGTGGGAGACGTAGGACTGGAGTTCCAATGGTGGCGACAAACACTGGAATCCTACTATTTTATTGGAAATGTATGTAGACAATATGCTTTTAATTTCTACATGTTTTTTTGAGTAGGTTGCAAAATTGTTAGACTTTTTTTCAAGTTAAAGCTATCCATTCTTGTGTTGATAGCTAGATGTTCTTATTACCCTGTCAATATAGGCAGAGTTTATTGTTCTTATCTCTGTGTTTGTGTAAGAATACACACAAGTCCCTCACCGCACGTGTGTGCACATACACGCCCCCAGTGCAACTGGGCAAAAAAGCCTAGGATTAAATTCAGGAGAGCTCGGGGCTTGGCCTCATTGTTACTAAGGAAATTTTATTTTCTCTCACCACTAAAACTATGGATAATGGTATGTAATTGAGAAGGATGCTGGGATGGTTAAATGAGATAACACCCACTGGCCAGCAGAATAGATGCTCAGTTATTGCTAGTTGAATCTAGTAGAATCACTTAAATGTAACATCTGCCAGTCTATTAACTTCATTTTGTTGTAAAGCAGGGATCTTTCCAGATGAGCTTCATTAAAAAACTACAGACTCATACTTAGAAATCAACTTCAGGTTCTTCTAAAGCAGTCATTTCAAGCTTGTTAAAGCACAGATGGCTGGGTTCCCTCCTCAAAGCTTCTGGCATAGTTGGTCTGGATCCAGCCTGAGAATTTGCATTTCTAAAATGGTCCAGGTGATGCTGATGCTACTGGTTCAGAGACCATACTTTGAGAATCACTGTTTTAAAGCTACGTATCTGGCTTCAAAAGCCTTTTTCTCCTAATTTTTAAAAATGGAAAATAAATACATTTTAAAAAATGGTGTTAATAACCATGTAGAAAAGCATGTTATGTCTTCTCGAGGCTTTGCAAATGGACTAGCTCTTTCCCTCCATCGAATGAGCTGATGGAGGACATCTCTTGGGAAACGTCCTCCAATCCCTGAGCCAGGTGATGTAGCCCACAGTCTCGTCAACCGTATCCCACAGAGCAGCTCTGAACTCCCACACGCATCCGCAGTGTGGTGAGGGATGCTGTGGGGATGCCCTGTTCCTGTACTTCTCAAACCTGTTGCCAGTTTCTTTTAAATGCTGAGGTGGACTGTGAACCCCTGGGGATGCCTCGATTTCTCTTTCTACTCCTAGAACCTAGCCAGTGGGTGGCGGGTATTATTTGCTGACAAGTGAACCCTTGAGAAAACACATCAACAAGGTTTAGGTAGAACACCCAGAGAATCTCCATTTTCAGAACTATCCACACTGGCTCTTAGGAGTATTCGTATTATAGTTTTGTTTTGTTTTTTAAAGATTTATTTATTTGCCCCCCCACCATTGTTTTGCGCTTGCTGTCTGCTCTCTGTGTGTTCTTCTGTGTCTACTTGTCTTCTCTTTAGGCGGCACTGGGAACTGATCCTGGGACCTTCGGAGTGGGAGAGAGGCGCTCAATCTCTTGCGCCACCTCAGCTCCTTGGTCTGCTGCATCTCTTACCGTCTCTCCTCTGTATCTTTTTTTATTGCATCATCTTGCTGCGCCAGCTCTCCACTTGGGTGAGCTCTCCGCGCGTGCCAGCACTCCTCGTGGGCCAGCTCTCCCCTTAGGTCAGCTTGCCTTTCACCACGATGCCCTGGGATCGAACCCTGGACCTCCTATATGGTAGACAGGAGCCCAGTCACTTGAGTCACATCCGTTTCCCTATTTGTATTATAGTTGAAGTTTCACTAGCTTTTGTAATACTGCAATTGATAGAAATTAGAACTGGAGATGACCCAAAGGATCATTCAGACCATTCTCCCACTGGAAGAGGACTGTTCCCTCCAGTGTGCTCAGGAGCATTAGGAGGAATTGCTTTTCACATGCTGATGATGATTTTTTTATGCTGTCTTCAACTAAGTGTTTCTTGAATTGAATCGCTTTGTACTCGAGTAATAAAATGCACAACAGGCAGTACATTTCTGGATGATTATCTCGCTCCTCAGGTGGTATAATAAGGCATGAGGCCAAGCCCTGGCATGCCTTGTTGTTATTAGGAAGTGGATTTATGGATAAAATAAAGAAAACAGTTATTTGCATCAGCACCAACCGCAACGAGGAATGCAATTTCAGCAGATATTCCCCACATGCTTGAAGAGCAGGATGAGGCAGAAGACCAAGTGCTCTCGACTACTCACGCAGCAATGGGCAGCCAGGGACATCCCGCTGCCTTCAAGGAACTTGCTGTTAATTTTGTAAAGAGAAACAGGAAAGCCCTGGTCATTGACAACCACGTGAAAAAAGAGCCAGAAGAGAGAGGCTCATTTCCCAGCTCTGGGGCTTGGCAGTTCTGTAACCGTGGGCATGTCGCTTGCCTGTTCTCAGTATCCATGTCCTCACCTCTAAAATCCCAAGGAGCACAGTGTGTCTGCAACTGCAGGCAAGACAGTTCCATCCATCTACCCCATGGGATCTAAGCCTCCTCTCAATTAGAAGCAGAGTGGGTATCACCATCCCCAAATCCTCAAGATTGAGGAATGAACAATGGACTAAAGTAGACTTATTATTATTCTACTATAGACTTATTATTATTCTAGTAATGGAAGAACTTTTATCATTGATATAAAGGCAGTGGCCACCAGAGGTTGTGAGGGGAGGGAGAGGGAAGAATAGGTGTAACATGGGGGCATTTTCAGGACATTGGAACTGTCCTGTATAATATTGCAATGATGGATGCAGGCCATTATACATTTTGTCATAACCTATAAAATTGTGTGGGGCAAAGTGTAAATTATAATGTAAAGTGTAGTCCATGGTTAGTAGCAATGCTTCAATATGTGTTCATCAATTGTAACAAATGCACCACACAAATGAAAAATGTAGTTAATGGGGGAAAGTGTGGGAGGGGGAGGGGGTGGGGCATATGGGAATCCCCTCTATTTTTTATGTAACTGTTATGTAATCTAAAGCTTCTTTAAAAATAAAAAAATTAAAAATTAAAAAATAAAATGACTGGGTGTGGGGAGGGTTAAGAGATAGGTTTTCAGAAATCCTAAGCTCATAGTAAGCCTGCAATAAATGCTAATTGAATCAGAATTGATTTTCCTTCTTGAAATTTTTCATAATGTCAAGTTTCTTGTCTCTTATCTCCTTACATCTTGTCCTACTATTTCAGTTACACTGGTAATCCCCATCATTCTTGGTGTTCAGTTTTGTGCGTTATGTGCACATTTAATCACTTGCCTTGCATACGCCTTCACCTTGTTCTATTATACTTGCTTGTTAAAACTAAATTAAATCCAGCTTGCTGCCTGACCCGTGCCACTGAATGTGGCTGGGACAAAAAACCCTCAACCTTAAATTCATGTCCATGAACCTCAAATGGGCCCTTAATTGTTTTACTTCTCCCACTCCTCCACCCACTTTCTCTTCCAGACAAAGATTTCATTCCTTGTCCTGGCTCCATAAACCTGAGATGCCTCTTCCCATCCCCACTCTCTCCTGATGACCTTACTTCCTATTTCAATGAGAAAATATAAACAATTGGGAGATAACTTCCACAAGCTCCCATCACCATGCCTGTGTTCCAGTCCTTTGCCTTCTCTTTCGTCATGACGGATGAACTGGCCATACTCCTGGAAAAAGCTAATCTCACTGCTTGTCACCGAGATCCCATCTCCACTTGCAAACTCATGGAAACCAGCAATTCTCTTCTTTTCTGCTTCATTACTCTTTGCCTCGCCACTGGATCGCTATCACAAATATTCAAACATGCAATTGATTCTCCTATCTTAACGGAATTTCTCCCTTGCTCCCAGGCCTCCTCCAGCCACCGTACCATTTCTTGGCTCCCCTTCACAGCAGAGTTCCTCGAAACATTTTGCCATATTTACTGTCACTAATCCTTCTCAGAATTGCTCTGGAACCCACTTAGATGGGCCTTCACTCCCACCATTCCACCTTCAGTGGAGTCTCATACAGCTTAATACAAAGGGCAGTTCTCCAAGGGGCAGTCCATCCGTGTCTAACTGGACTCTTCCCTTCCTCCTCTCCTTTGAGTGATTTTCACTGGAGCATTTGACACACACCATATTAGCCCCCTCTTCCTTGAAATACTTCCCTTGCTTGGCTTCCTGGACACCGTAGTCTGCTGCGTTTTCTCCTGTATCACTGGCTTCTCTTTCTCAGTCTCCTTTGCTGGTTCCTCCTCATCTCCCTGAATCCGAATGCTGGAAGGCCCAAGGTTCAGTTCTTGAATCCAGTCTTTCTCTTGCATTTCAAATGAACTCTACCAGAAAATACTGCTGCATCTTTCTTCAGAGTATATCTGAATCTGATCACTTACACCTAAATCACCTTGGTCCAAGACTCCATTTTCTCTTGCCTAGATTTTTTTTGTTGTTGTTGTTAAGATTTATTCATTTATCCCCCCCTTGCAGCTTGTGCTCGCTGTGTCCATTTTGCTGTGCGTTTTTCGTGTTTGCTTGTTTCCCCTTGTTGCGTCATCTTGCTGTGCCAGCTCACCAGGCTGCGTGGGCCATCAGCTCACCGCGCAGTGCAGGCGGGCTTACCTTCACCAGGAGGCCCTGGGAATCGAACCCGGGGCCTTCCATATGGTAAACGGGAACCCAACCACTTGAGCCACAGCCGCTTCCCTTGCCTAGATTTTTGTAGTAGACTTTTAATTGGTCTCCCTGTTCCCCACCCCCACCTTCTTGCCCCTGTAGGTCTATTCTTGACTTACAGACAGAGGGTTCCTTTTAATCTAGAGGCCAGATCATGTCATTCTCTGTACACAACCCTCCAGTGGCTCCACATATCACTCACAGTCACCCCAGTGATCTACAAGGTTCTCTTCCATTTGGCTGTCTGTTGCCTCCCTGTCTAACTGGACTCTTCCCTTCTTCCTCTCCTTCAGATCTTTGTTCAAGGCCACCTATCCTCCTCCTGTGCCCCATTTATCTCTGTAGTACTTGTTTTCCTATCTACTTTACTTATTTTTTTTTTTATTTGTCTTCCACTACTAGAATATAAAGTCCATGGAGTCATAGATTTTTGCCCATTTTGTTCTTTGAGCCTCAACCCCCTAGAATGGAGCTTCATAAACATGTGCTGATTGTATCCACACCTGCCAAGCCATGTTCTTCAGCATAGTCTGGACATTTATCTCTGCCATGGTTCCAGCATTTCAATTGAATTAAATTTATTCAATTCGAGAAGGATATGTGTGGGACCCTGCTGAGGCTCTAAGCTTTACATGGCATAAGACCTGTGTGGTCTCTATCCACAAGGACCTGCCAGCTGACTGTGGCACATGACACAGGTCTCCAGGCAGGTACAATGCAAGGCAGAGTCAGTGACTTCTGGAGAGTGGTAAAGCAAAGTGCTAGCCAATGTGGATTTCTAACACATTAAAAAATCGTACTCATTTCTTCAACCTTGTAAATTTGAAATTCTTCAAATTAAGGGCTTTAGAAATACCACCCAGTATGGTTCTGTATACTCATATAGTGCCATGCACATCTATCCATTAACTTTTTTTAAGGGCAATTTTATTGAAACATATTCACATACCATACAGTCCACCTAAAAGTGTACATTCAGCATCCATTAATTTTTTTTACACTATTGAGGGAACATTTACATAACAAAATGAATCATTTTAAAGTGAACTATTTGGTGGCATTTAGTAATTCACAATATTGTGCAACCACCACCTCTACTTCCAAAACATTCTCATCACCCCAGAAGGAATTCTGTACCCTATTTCCCCCTCCTCCCAGCTTCTTGTAAGCACCTATCTGTGTTCTTTCTCTATGGATTTACCTATTTCATATAAATGGAACCATTTACTATGTGGCCTTTGTGTCTGGCATCTTTCACTTAGCATAATGACGTCAAGATTCATCCAATTGTAGCATGGATCAGTAGTTAGTGATGGGTCAGCCATTATTTATAACCCAATAATAGTATGTATAAACCATAGTTTGTTTATCCATTCATCTGTTGTTGGACCTTTGGGTTGTTTTCACTTTTTGCCTATTGTGAATAATGCTGCAATGAATACTATGTAAGTTTTTGTGTGGGCATATGTTTTCCATTCTCTTGGGTATATACCTAGGAATGGAATTGCTGAGTCATATGATAACTCTATATTTAATGTTTTGTGAAACTGGCAAACTGTTTTCCAAAGAGGCTGCACTATTTTGTATTCCCACCAGCAGGATGGAAGGTTCTTATTTTTCCACATCCTTGTCAACAATTGTTATTGTCTATTTCTTTGATTATAGTCATCCTAGTGGATGTAAAGTGGTATCTCCTTGTAGTTTGGTTTGCATTTCCCTAGTACTAAAGACATTGAGCATCTTTACATGTTTTTTTACTGGTCTTTAGCATATCTTTGCCCATTTTTAAATTAAATTGTCTTTTTATTATTGAGTTGTAAGAGTTCTTGATATATTCTGGGTACTAGACTTTTATCAGTTATATGATTGGAAAATATTTTCTTCCATTCTGTGAGTTGTATTTTTGCTTTTTTAATAGTGTACTTTGAAGCACAAAAATTTTAAATTTTGATGAAGTCCAATTTATCTGTTTTTTTTTCCTTTAGTTGCTTGTGCTTTTGGTGTCATGCCTAAGAATCCATTGCAAAGTACAAAGTCATGAAGATTTACACCTATTTAACTTCTAAGAGTTTTATGAATTTACCTCTTATATTTAGAGTAGTTGATCCATTTCGAGTTAATTTTTGTATATGGTGAAAGGTAAGGATACAATTTCATTCTTTTACAGTTGTGGATGTCCAGTTGTTCCCACACTTTTTGATGAGAAGACTATTTCCCTATTAAATAGTTTTGGTACCCTTGTTGAAAATCAATTTACAGTAAATGTAAAGATTTATTTCTGGATTCTAAATTCCAGAGTTTGTGAAGAGTTTGTTGGTTTTGGTGTCAGAGTAATACTGGCCTTATAGAATGAGTTGGGAAGTGTTCCCTCATCTTCTATTTTTTGGAAAATTCCATTCATCTTTATGTCTCTCTTTATGCCTTTACCACACTGTCTTTATTAATGTTGCTTTATGGTAAGTTTAGAAACTGGAAAGTGTAAGTCTTCCAACTTTATTCTTCTTTTTCAAGATTGTTTTGAATATTCTAGATCCCTATATGAATTTGAGGGTCAACTTGTCAATTTCTGAAAAAATGGCAGCTGGATTTTGATAGAGATTGGGTTAAATCTGTTGGTCAGTTTGGGGAGTATTGCCATTTTAATGATATTAAGTCTTATAATCTATGAACATGGGATGTCATCATTTATTGATGCCTTCTTTAATTTCTTTCAAGGATGTTTTGTATTTTTCAATGTACAAATTTTGTGCTTCTTTTGTTAAATTTATCCCTAAGTATTTTATTCTTTTTGATTCTATTGTAAGTGGAATTGTTTTCTTAATTTTATTTTAATATTGTTCATTACTGGTATATAGAAATACAATAGATTGTGTGTGTGTGTGTGTGTAAGAGAGAGAGAGAAAGAGAGAGAGAGAGAGAGAGAGAGAGAGAGAGAGATCCCTAGGATTTTCTATATACAAGATCATGTAATCTGATAATAGTGATAGTTTTGTTTCTTTCTTTCCAATCTGGATGCTTTTAATTTCGTTTTCTCACCTAATTGTCCTGGCTAGACCCTTCAGTACAGTGTTGAATAGAAGTGATGAGAGTGGCCATCCTTGTCTTGTTAGTGGTCTTAGGGGAAATATTTTTGGTTTTTCACCATTATGTATGTTGTCAGCGGTGGGTTTTTCATTGGTTCCCTTTATTAGGTCAAGGAAGTTCCTTTTCCTTTATAATCCTTGTCTTATAAATTTTTTTGTCATGAAAGGGTGTTGGATTTTGTCAAATGCTTTTTCTGCATATGTTGAGATGATCATGTGTTTTTTTCTCCTTGATTCTATTACTGTGGTACATTACATTGATTGATGTTTATGTATTGAGACAATCTTGCATTCCTGGAATAAATCCCACTTGGTTATAATGTATAATTATTTTTGTTTGTTGCTGGATTCAGTTTGCTAGATTTTTGTTGAGGATTTTTGTGTGTATATTCATAAGGAATTTTGGTCTGTAGTTTTCTTGTGAAGAGTTTGTTGGTTTTGGTATCAGAGTAATACTGGCCTTACAGAATGAGTTGGGAAGTGTTCCCTCATCTTCTGTTTTTTGGAAGATTTTGTGAAGAATTGGTTTTGATTATTCTTTAAATGCTTGGTAGAATTCACCAGTGAATCCATATTGCCCTGGGATTTTCTTGCAGGGAGTTTTTTTGATTACTAATTCAGTCTCTTACTTGTTATACATCTATTCAGAATTTCTATTTCTTCTCGAGTCAGTTTTGGTAGATTGTGTCTTTTTAAGAATCTGCGCGTTTCATTTAGGCTACCTAATTTATTGTCAAACAGTTGTTCACAGAATTCCCTTATAAATTTTTTACTTCTGTGAGGTAAGTAGTAATGCCCCCTCTTTCATTCCTGATTTTAATTATTGAGTGTTTTCTCTTTTTTCTTGGTCATTCCGGCTAAAGCTTTGTCAGTTTTGTTCATCTTTTCAAAGAACCAACTTTTCATATTGTCAGCTTTCTCTATTGTTTGTCTATTCTCTATTTCATTGATTTCTGCTCTAATTTTTCTTATTTCCTTCCTTCTGCTTGCTCTGGATTTAGTTTGCTCTTATTTTTCTAGTTTTTAAGGAGGAAGTTTAGGTTATAAATTTGAGATTTTTTTTTTAATAGAGGAGTTTACAGCTCTGCCTTAGCCTTTTCTTTTTGCTTGTACAGAGCCCCATTTTTAGCCAGATGTGAGAGCTTAGGCCTTCTCTGATCTTTTCTGAGCTTGCATATAAGCACTGGGCCTGCCACAACCCTATGTATTTGAGTGGCCTTCTAGAGTCCCAGGAGTATGTGGAGCTTTTCAAAGCCCCTATGGAATCTCATTTCCCAACTTTTTCTTTTAAGCTTATTGCTAGCCTAGTTTTTGTCCCAACTGCTGTTATCCACTACCTCTGGCAGTTGTGATCTTAAACAATTGCTTCTGTTTTGTTTTGTTTCTAGTGAATACTTCTACACAATAGGCTGTTCTCATTGAGTAAGCTTTGAATCACTCAAAGACAACCTTGTGGTTTCTTCTAGGGAACTACCAGATAGTCAGATAATGATAGTTCTCTGAGAATGGTGCCACTCTCTGAGAGTGGCTGCCAGGCTGCTGGTTTTCATCCTGACAACCAGGCTGTTGGCTTTCAAGGCTACCTCAGAGATGGGGATGGGGAATGGAATCGGGCAAGTTAAAATGTCACAAATTTGCTATTCGTACAAAGATTCAGCCATTTTTCTTAAAATAAAATGCTCCCTAGATTGCTGCAATCCTTCAGTTAATTTCCAAAGTTATGAAAAAGTTGATTCTCAGCATTTCATTTTGCCAGTGTTCTTGTTGCTATTATGGAGGAGAGGATTTTCAGAGATACTTATGCCATCACTTTCCCAATGTCATCCCCAGCTCTGTATCTGACCATGTGTTGGATTTATAATGAAGTGCATCCAGAGATCTCAGCTAGTGGAGACACAGTAGTATCCAAACTTTCTACCCCATACTTATTACCAAATTAGTGAGTTTGGGGCAGTCAAGATATAGGTGGATTTTCCTGTATTAGTCAGGGTTATCTAGGGAAACAGAATCAACAGGAGGTATCTGTAAATAGTTTGGGATTTTATAAGAGACTCTCACATGACCATGGGGATGCACAAGTCCAGGTTCTGCAGGCAGGCTGCAAGCCAGGGGCTCCGATGAAAGTCCAATGAAAGGTCCTTGATGAGTTTCTGGGAGAAGTTGGCTGTCCAAAGACGAGCTGGGAAATTCTCCCTGAATGCTGAAATCACTTCCCCTTTTAAGGTATTCAACTGATTGGATAAAGCGTCACCCATTGCTGATGGCAGTCTCCCTGGTTGATGCAGGAGATGTAATCAGCCATCTATGCAGTAAAGTCACAGATGACTAAGCCCATAAATGTCCTTGTATTACAATTAGCCCAGTCCTTGCTTGACTAAACAACTGGGCACAATTACCTGGCTGAGTTGTCACATTAGCCTAACCATCACAGTCCACCCCTTGTCAACTCAGCAACCATACACGTTTCCTTAAACCATACTTAGTCTATAAGTAAAAACAATAACAGGCATGCATATATATATATTTCCACCTAACAATGTTCAACTCTCCTGTGTACAACCAGAAACATATTAATTACCTACAGAATAGGTTGCAAGTCCTTGGGTAATATTCACTCTTAAACTTGACATCCTTATATATTATGATATGAAACTAATACAACTTGTCATATGATAAGGGAAAAGGTTGGGAAAGAAAATGAAATTTGTTTTGTGTACATATACAATCATACTCATAATGAAACAAGGAAGAAAGATTCATGACTATTACAGTCCTTGTTTCTGTAACTGGTCACGTGGACAACGTTCATATTTATCAATACCTTCTTCCACTACCCATTCCATGCTCCTGTTACCCTCAGCAAGCTCTTTAGCTGGCCGTGGTTCTTTGCCAGGTGGGGTGACCCAAACTTTCATTCCTGAAGATTCTGGGCAATTGTTAGTCCTGCTTGAATTGGGTTGTTGCAATTTTCCATTGACTTTAATCACAAGGCATGGCAGTACTAGGAGACACCCTGGAGGATCTCCTGTATTCCAGGCAAACTCTTCTTTACCCTCATTATGTAGATGCAGTCCTATTTCCCCTTGATAGTCAGGATCAATCACCCCAGCCAGTACAGTAATTCCCTTCTTTACCTGTTGATTCAGAGGTAAGAGGAGCCCAAAGTAGCCAGGTGGCAGTCTTAACTTACAGTTCAGTGGAATCATTGTTGTGTTCCCTGGTGACAGCACTCCTTCTTTTGGGACTAAAACCTGTAGACCAGCAGAACTTAAGGTTGCAGGGACAAGAAGCAAAAATTTTCCTAGTGGGTCACTAGGGGTAATAGTGAGTGGTGCCACTCCCATTTCCACCCCTTGATTCCTGGACCCATGAATCCTGGTTATGGGAGAAACAGCACCATAGACTGGACACTGATTTAGAGCATACACAGCCTCCTGGAGAACATTGCCCCAGCCCTGCAAAGAATTGAGTCTTCAAAAGGCCATTCCACCGTTCTGTCAATCCAGCTGCTTCAGGATGATGGGGAACATGATAAGACCAGTGAATTCCATGGGCATATGCCCATTCCTTCACATCAATTGCTGTGAAATGGGTTCCTTGATCAGAAGCAATGCTGTGTGGAATGCCATGGCGGTAGATAAGACATTCGGTAAGTCCACGGATGGTAGTTTTGGAAGAAGCACTGCGTGCCGGAAATACAAACCCATAGCCAGAGTATGTGTCTATTCCAGTTAAAACAAATTGCTTCCCCTTCCATGGTGGAAGTGTCCCAATGTAGTCCACCTGCCACCAGGTAGCAGGCTGGTCACTCGAGGAATGGTGCCATATTGGGGGCTGAGTGTGGGTCTCTGCTGCTGGCAGATTGGGCATTCAGCAGTGGCTGTAGCCAAGTCAGCCTTGGTGAGGGGAAGTCCATGTTGCTGAGCCCATGCATAACCTCCATCCCTACCTCCATGGCCACTTTGTTCATGAAGCCATTGGGCAACGAGAGGAGTGGCTGGGGAAAGAGGCTGAGCATTAGCCACAGAGTGGGTCATCTTATCCACTTGATTATTAAAATCTTCCTCTGCTGAAGTGACCCTCTGGTGAGCATTCACATGGAACACAAATATTTTCATGGTTTTTGCCCACTTAGAAAGATCTATCCACATAGCTCTTCCTCAGACCTCTTTGTCACCAATTTTCCAATCATGTTCCTTCCAAGTCCCTGACATCCAGCCAAACCATTGGCAACAGCCCATGAATCAGTGTACAAATGCACACCTGACCATCTTCTTTCAAGTAAAATGAACAACCAGGTGCACTGCTTGAAGTTCTGCCCACTGGGAGGATTTGGCCTCACTACTATCCTTCAGGAATATCCCAGAATAGAGCTGCAGTGCTGCAGCTGTCCACTTTCAGGTGGTACCTGCATATTGTGCAGAACCATCTGTAAACCAGGCCTGAGTTTTCTCTTCCTCAGTCAACTGATTGTAAGGGACTCCCCGAGAGGCCAAAGCTGGGGCTGGGAAAGAGAAGGTAATGTGGCAGGGGTGGTGACCATGGGCATTTGGGCTACTTCCTCATGTAATTTACTTGTGCCTTCAGGACCTGCTCGAGCCCTATCTCGTATATACCACTTCTACTTTATGATGGAGTGCTGCTGTGCATGCCCAACTTTATGGTTTGGTGGGTCAGACAATACCCAGCTCATGACAGGCAACTCAGGTCTCATGGTAACTTGATGGCCCATGGTTAAGCATTCAGTCTCTACTAAAGCCCAGTAGCAGGTCAAAAGCTGTTTCCCAAAAGAAGAGTAGTTATCTGCAGAGGATGGCAGGGCTTTGCTCCAAAATCCTAAGGGTCTGCATTGTGATTCTCCTAAGGGGGCCTGCCAAAGGCTCCAGACAGCATCTCTCTTTGCCACTGAAACTTCCAGCACCACTTGATCTCCTGGATCATATGGCCCAAGTGGTAGTGCAGCTTGCACAGCAGCCTGGACCTGTCGCAGGGCCTCCTCTTGTTCTGGTCCCCACTCAAAACTAGCAGCTTTTCTGGTCATTCGGTAAATGGGCCAGAGTAGCACACCCAAATGAGGAATGTGTTGTCTCCAAAATCCGAAGAGACCAAGTAAGCATTTTGCCTCTTTTTTGGTGGTAGGAGGGCCAGATGAAATGGCTTATCCTTTACTTTAGAAGGGATAACCCATACCAGTGGACACCTAGAAATTTCACTGAGGTGGAAGGCCCCTCTATTTTTGTTGGATTTGTCTCCCATCCTCTCTCACACAAATGCCTTACCAATAAGTCTAGGGTCTTTGCTACTTCTTGCTCACTAGGTCCTATCAGCATGATATCATCAATATAATGGACCAGTGTGATGTCTTGTGGGAGGGAGAGACAATCAAGATCCCTGCAGACAATATTGTGACATAGGGCTGGAGAGTTGATATACCCCTGAGGCAGGACAGTGAAAGTGTACTGCTGGCCTTGTCAGCTGAAAGCAAACTTTCTGGTGGTCCTTACTAATGGCAATTGAGAAAAAAACATTTGCCTGATCAACAGCTGCATACCACGTACCAGGGGTTGTGTTGATTTGCTCAAGCAATGATACCACATCTGGGACAGCAGCTGAAGTTGGAGTCACCACCTGGTTAAGTTTACGATAATCTACTGTCATCCTCCAAGATCCATCTGTTTTCTGCACAGGCCAAATAGAGGAGATGAATGGGGATGTGGTGGGAATCACCACCCCTGCATCCTTCAAATCCTTGATGGTGGCACTAATCTCTGCAATCCCTCCAGGAATCCGGTATTGCTTTTGATTTACTATTTTGCCAGAGCAGAGACGGTTCTAGTGGCTTCCACTTGGCCTTTCTTATCATAATAGCTCTGACTCCATAAGTCAGGGATCCAATGTGGGGATTCTGCCAGTTACTGAGTATGTCTATTCCCGTTATGCATTCTGGAACTGGGGAAATAACCACAGAATGGGTCCCAGCACCCACTGGACCCACTGTGAGACGGACCTGAGCTAAAACTCCATCAATCACCTGACCTGCATAAGCCCCTGCTCTAACTAGTGGACCACAGTGATGTTTTGGGTCTCCTGGAATTAATGTCACTTCTGAGCCAGTGTCTAATAACCCCACCCCAAAATCTGATCATTTCCTTTTCCCCAATGCACAGTTACTCTGGTAAAAGGCCGTAGGTCTTCTTGGGGAAAGGTGGGAGGAAGATTAACAGTATAAATTTTTGGCAGTTTAACAGGATCCTTCCCCAAAGGGACCTGACCTTCTCCTTATTCAAGGGGCTTTGGGTCTGTAAACTATCTCAAGTCTGGGAATTGATTAAGGAGCAATGATTCTCTGCATCTGTAATTTGGGTTAGGCTTTTGTTTATTTTGCCCTAGAACTCTTCTGCTTATACATATCCAGAAGAAGTTTAGTAGACTGCCCATCTATTTCACTTCTAGGTACCCCATGATCTATTAGCCAGCACCATAACTCTATGCGACTATTTTGAGTGCGACTTTGAATCTGCCTTTCATTGTGGTAGCCACGCCCACCTTGTCTTTGGTGATTATCTGCTAATACTTGACTACTTGGCATTTACCAACCCCAGATCTGATCATCCCCATAATGTTCAAGGATTCCAGTTCCATTACAGCCCCCCCTACAGTAATATCTGGACTGTAGAGAAGAGCAACCACAGAGCTCTTCAGGGAAGATGGAGTTAATCTTACAAACTTATTCCTCACAGTCCTGGTTAAAGGTGTGTCCTCTGGACATTCCTGGGGTGGGTGGGCAGGTATTAAATGGTAAATCCATTCTAGCATTCCAATCTCTTTTAGCCTTTGAATTCCCTCTTCTACCATATACCAGGGCAAATAGGGCATCTCAACCTCAGACATGCTAGGCCATCTTTCGGTCCATGTTGCAGTCAGCCACCCAAACAAACTGGTAGAGCCCTTTCTAACCCCTTGATCTACATCGTTGAATGCAGAATTTCTGCTTAGTGGGCCCATATAAAAAAACTCAGCATGATCCAACATCATATTCCTTCCACCATTATCCCACACCCTTAGTGTCCATTCTCACACATATTCCCCTGATTTTTGTCTATATAAGTTGGAAAACTCATGTAGTTCTTTCAGAGTATAGCATACTTCCTCATGGGTCACATTTTGTATTTCACCTTTGGGGGCTTGTTGTGATTTTAGTCTAGTAATAGGTCTCGAAGACAAGAGGGGTGGTGGGGGTGGGTAAGGAGAAAGATGAGAAATGTCTTGCAAACTACTGACCTCAGGGCATTCCTTTGCATTTTCTTCTGGTGAGACAGGATTAATCTCCAGGTGGGGACTGAAAGAGAGATTCCTCAGGGCCTGGTGGTGGCTGGTCAGTATAAGCTGGAGTTTTGCTAGTACCTGCCTCAGGACTGGGAGGAGGCCCAGACTCCCCGGGGCAGGCCAGAGGCTGGGCAGTGCAGGCTTCAGTTTGGCTGGTACCCACCTCAGAGCTGGGAGGGGGTCCAGACTCCCCGGGGCAGGCTGGAGGCTGAGTGATACAAGGTTGACAAGGTGTGGTCTCCACAGGGCAGGCCATTGCAGGTTTATCTGGTAAAGTCTCAGCAGAATTTAGGGTTCCAGTGTCCCCACCAATATTATCATCATCCCATATGTCTCTATCCCAATCTTCTGGGTTCCACTCCTTTCCAATCAATGTCTTCACTTTAACTGCAGAAACCTGTGGGGTTGAGATTTTAGTTTCTTTTGTAACTACTACTCATACAATGAGAGTTTGAGTTTGATTCTCAGATATTTCAAGCCTGTGGCTGCAGGAGACAAGATTTTCTTTCAGAGCACACATAGAAACTTTCGCATCATTCGTGGCGGAGTTTAAGTTTCAAATTTGAAGCCTTTAGCTCATCTCTTTCTTTTGTAACTGTATCCAAAGTATCTAGGAGGAGCCAGCCAACATCATTATACCTTTTGACTCCACAAAACTCTGTTAAGGTGTTGAAAACACTCTCACCCAGATCCTTGCCTCTTATAGGTGTGGAAGTAGAGGAATCCAGTGATGATATTTTGTGTATCTACATTGCCAACTCATACCATGGACTGTTAGTGGCCTCTTCATTATTGGAAAGGGAGTCATTAGTACCCTTGAGTCCAATTAGAGAGCCAATTGCAAAACTCCCAGAACCACTTCAGAAATCCCATGTTTAAGATTCTGTTCCTCAAGAACCACCCCTGGTACCAAGCTGTATTAGTCAGGGTTCTCTAGGGAAACAGAATCAATAGGAGATATCTGTAAATCGTATGAGATTTTATAAGTCTTTCATGTGACCATGGCAGTGTACAAGTCCAGGTTCCGCAGGGAGGCTGCAAGCCAGGGGCTCTGATGAAAGTCCAATGAAGGTCCTTGATGAGTTTCTGGGAGAAGTTGGCTGTCCAAAGACGAGCTGGGAAATTATCTCTGAATGTTGAAATCACTTCACCTTTTAAGGCATTCAACTGATTGGGTGAAAGCATCACCCATTGCTGATGCAATCTCCCTGATTGATGCAGATGTAATCAGCTACCCACGCAGTAAACTCACTGGTGATCGAAGTCCATAAATACTCCTGTATTACAATTAGCCCAGTGCTTGCTGGACCTAACACTTGGACACAATTACCTGGCCGAGTTCACACATTAGCCTGACCATCACACTATTCAAAAGCCTCTTTCTTTTCCCATAATTGGAGTTTATTGGATCAGCTAAAAATAAGGAGTCCAGAGGTTCTCTCAGTGACCTGAAGGAGGAGGAAGGAGCCTTCGGCCGGCCATCTCAGGACTTCCCCAAGAAGGAGAAATGATCAAGTCCCACGAAACAATAACATTTAAGGATGTGGCTGTTGACTTTACTGAGGAAGAATGGCAACAATTGAAACCTGCTCAGAGGAATTTGTACAGGGATGTGATGCTGGAGAACTATAACAACCTATTAACAGTGGGCTATCAATTCAGCAAGCCAGATGCCATTTTCAAGTTGGAGCAGGAAGAAGAGCCATGCATTGTCCAAGAAGAAATATTAAGACAATGCTTAGGTTCTTTTTGACTTCCAGCTCCTGGCTGTTCTCTCTGGCTTTCTCCAAATTTCATTCAGCTTACAAAGGACTCCAGTAATAAGATTAGGACCCATTCTGATTTTGTTGGGCTGTACCTTAACTGAAGGAACCTGTCCTCTTTACAGTGTGTTAATCTTTACAGGAATGGATTAAGTTTAAGATTGAACTCCTTTTCATATGTTCGTTCCTAATGTATTCTGGATACTGGACCCTTGTGGGGTACATGATTTGCAACTATTTTCTCCTGCTCTATGGGTTTCATTTTTACTTCCTTGATAATGTACTTTGATCAAGAAAAGTTTTTAATTTTGATGAAATACAATTTACTTATATATTTTTTTGTTGCTTATGCTTTTGGTATCATGTATAAGATTGCATTGCCAAATCCAATGTTATGATTTTTCCCTATGTTTTCTTCTAGGATTTTTATGCTTTTAGCTCTTATATTTATGTCATTGATACAACTCATGGTAATTTTTGGAAATGGTGTGACAAAAGGTACAATGTCATTGTTTCACATGTGGATGTATAGTTTTTCCCTGCATCATTTGTTGCAGAGACTATTCTTTCCACATTGAGTAGACATGCCACACTTACTGAAAATGAGTTGGCCATAGATATAAAGATTTATTTCTGGGCTGTCAGTTGTATTCCATTGGTCTATAATAATATTACACTGCTTTCATTACTGTAGCTTTGTTGTAGGCTTTGAAGTCAGGAAGTGTGAGTCCTCCAACTTTTGTATTTCTTTTTCAACATTGTTTTGCCTATTTGGGGCCTCTTGCCATTCTATATGAGTTACAGGATTGGCTTTTCCGTTTCTTCAAAGAAGGCTGCTGGAATTTTATCAGGATTCTGCTGGGTTGGCGGATTGCTTTGGGTAGAATTGACATTGTAACAATATCGAGTCTTACAGTCCATGGGCTTAGAGTGTCTTTCCATTTACTTAGATCTTGAATTTCTTTCCACAATGTTTTGTAATTCTCAGTGTGCAAGACTTTCCCCTGCTTTGAAAAATTGATTCTTATATGTTTTATTCTTTTATATGCTATTGTACATGGAATTGTATACTTGATTTCCTTTTTGGATTGTCCATTGCTGGTGTGTGGAAATAAAACTGATTTCTGCATGTTAATCTTGTGCCCTGCAACATCACTGAATTCATTTATTACCTTTTATATCTTTTTTTATGGATTCTTTGGATTTTGTCTAAATGGGGAATATCATCTGTTAATGGACATAGTTTTACTTCGTCCTTTCCAATTTGAATGCCTTTTATTTCTTTTTCTTGCATAATTGCTCTGCCTGGAACTTCCAGTACAATTGAATAAGCAAAGGTCTTGTTTCTTATTTAGGGTTAAGGCTTTCAGTTCTTTCATCATTGAGTATGATATTAGCCATGTGTTTTCCATCAATACCCTTTAACATGTGAGGAAGTTCTCTCCTAGTGCTAGTTTTCTGACTGTTTTTGTCATAAAGGGTGCTAGATTTTGCCAAATGCCTATGAGTGTTTTTTGTTTTGTTTTGTTTTTTTTTATCAAGAAGGGGTTCTGGATTTGTTAAATGTGTTCTGTGTCAATTATTATCATGTGTTTTTTTTTCCTTTTGTTCTATTAATGTTGTGTATTGCATTATTGGTTTTCTTGTGTTGAACTACCCATTCATTCCTGGGATAAATACCAATTGGAAATTATAGAGACAGAAATAGAGTAGCAGTTATGTATGGCAGTGGATGGATATGAGAAGTGACTACTAAGGGGTAGAGTGGGTTTTTTTTTTTTGTTTCTTTTTTTTTGCTTGCTTGTTTATTTTTGTTTTTTGTTGTTGTTTTTCTTTTTTTGTGTGGAGTAATGAAAATGCTCTAAAGTTGTCTGAAGTGATGAGTACACAACTCTGTGTTATTCCAGATGCCATTGATTGAACAATTAGATGGATTGTGTGGTTTATGAATATTTTTCAATAGAATTGACAATTTAAAAAGTCACTAGATTCCACGCACACCTGGCACATAGGTAGGCCAGAGGCTCCAGTCTCTGGAAGTACACCTAAAAACTCCAGCATCACATATAGGTTTGAATAGAAGGGACTGAGGGACCATGTGCAGGGAGGACTTATTTGAGTCCAACTCTTCACTCCCAGGAGCACAGATTCCAAAGTAGAGCCCACTGATAAGGTGTCAATCTCTGGGGCTATCCCCTCTTATATAGGACCTGGGTGTCTCCAGAGCCCTCAGGAGCCCCTCTGTGTGGGGTGATATCCACTTTGGTGTTCTATGAGATCCTACTGAGGTGTGCGTAAGCATTACCTCTGGGATGACCTTCCAACTCTCTTTGAAGTCTCTTAGCCACATGCAACTCCTACTCTACAGCTCAATGGACTCACCCAAGTCACCAGGCGAGGAGACGATGATGGACAACGTCCATCCCAGGGAATGGAGAGAGCCTGCAGCTGCAGGCAGGATAATCCCATCCACCGTATCCATGGGATATAAACCCACTCTCACTTGGAGGTGGAGTGGACATCACTATCCCAGTCCCCTCAGGATTGGGGGAAGAGCTATGGACTAGAGTGGACTTAATGGTATTCTGTTGTACACATATGGTGATTCTAGCGATGGAAGAAATTATAACAGTGAGGTGGAGCCAGTGGCCACTAGACGCTTTTGGGGCGGGGAGGGGAAGGGCAGTTGAAAAACGGGATTTATCAGGACTTGGGGGTTGTCCTGAGTGATGTTGCGGTGACAGATATAGGCCATTTGACATCAGCATATACCATGCAGAACTGTGTGGGAGAGAGTGTGGTCTACGATGTGAACTGTGGTCTATGCTTGGTGGCAAGGCCCCAGGATGTATACATCCATTGCAGGTGATGTGCCACACTGATGAAAGATGTTTGTGTGGGATGTTATGGGAGGTATGGGAGGTGGAGATCATGGGAATCCCTGTAATTTCTGTGTAATATTTAGGTAATCTAAGCACCTTTAAAAAAAATATATATATATATATATATATATATATATATATAATTACATTTATGTAAGCAAATGTACATGTATGCATATATATTTATATATCATTTTACAAATATTGGTTTGTATTGTGAAAATTTGATTTTTACCCAGGAAAAAAAAAAGTCACTAGAACTTATAAATAAAATAATAAAATAAGTAAATAATAAAAAGGAGTCCAAAGTCACAATTTGATGTTCACCTTAAAAAGAGTCTTTGAACTCTGGCAAGCAGGTCATGATTAGCAGCATTTTTACAACCTCCGGCTGTCCTTTCAGAAAAGGAGTACACAGAAAGTTAGCCACATTTGTAAGGGGTGCTTTATGATAATGCTATCTGTTTTCTTTTATATCTCAGGGATTTAATGTGCAAAATGGCGATTACACCAGATTGGCATACTTTGCATCCCCGTGCACGAAAACGCAAATATTTAAGACCCCACTCTTCACCATGCAGAGTATATTCAAGGAATGGTTTCCAAAATATGTTCCGACCTTCTTCTTCAAGTGAGTATTCATAAGTTAACAACGCTTAGGCATGCTTACTATGTGCCAGGCTATGTTCAGAGGCATCACATGTCATTTAGTCCTCACAACAGCTCCTTGGAGTTGCTTCTGTTAGAGTCCTTATTTCTATATGGGGGAAGTCTCACAGGTTGGTTAAGCAGCTTACCCAAATGTTACTTAATTTTTAAGTAGCAGGGCCAGAATTGGAACCCAGGCAGTCTGATTCCAGAATCCATGGGTTTAACTAGTATGTTATATACTCTACTGCTTTACTTAGTTTAAAAAAAATTCCTTGTAGTAACATATGTATAGCACAGAATTTCCCATTTTAACCACTTTTAAGTATGTAGCAGTGGTATATATTGCATTCACAATCGATTGAACCCGGGACCTCATATGTTGGAAGCTGGTGCTCAACCATTGTTTTTTCCGTTTGTTTGCTTGCTGTTTGTTTTTTGTTTGTTTGTTTGCTTGTTTTTAGAAGGCACTGGGAACCGAACCTGGGATCTCCCGTGTGGGAAGCAGGCGCTCAACCGCTCAAGCCATATCTGCTCTCCTAACTCATATATTAAATAAGCACAATTCACAGGACCTAACTTCCTTTCCTCTCCCATCCTGTCCCCTTACACCCACTCAGAAAGTTCCTTCTTGCCTGTGCCTAGATACTCCCATAGCTTTTCTGTCACTCTTAGATAAGGAACCTTCTAGTCACAACTACATCATTTCATTAATCTAAATGGCCTATCCACTTGAACGACTGATTCCAGTACAATCAATACAGTTCAGTAATAATTGAAACTCAAAGCTTCATTCAAATTTACACTTCTTCTTGTCATCAGTCTTGACCTGCCTTGCTCTAAAATCCTGCCATGAGACAAGGAGGGTAGTTGTTGACTTTTTATGTCCCTACCTTGTGTTTTTCTTCCTCCTTCCTCTCCCTCCCCGACCTCATCAGATTGCCCCTGGCTCCTCCAGCATTGGTAGAGGATGGGAGTGAGAGGAGGGAAGAGAAGGTCTGCCAAAGTCTGACTTGACTGGTCTTTGTAGCCTGGCACTGGCACCCTCTGGGCTTGTTGCACATTCAAATGTGGCTCTTTCTCTAGCTGGGTACTTGTGAAGCGTTTGTGGATGCTAGTACTAGGCATCTCCAATTGTAGCTGCCCTGGTAGCTCATGGCTGAAGCTCTCAGCTGTGGGCACTTGGCTGTACCTGTCCCATGGATCTTCTCTGTTGGTGTCCAAACCAGGACTTTCTCTGTGTGGTCCACTCCTGGCCCCTTGCAACTTCTTATCCATCCTCCCCATCCCCACTTCCCGTTGTCAGTGGAAGTGGAGTTCTCAGTCTACCTCCATTCTCTCTGCTCTACCATTTCTGGCTGAGAACCAGAGTCTCATCCTTTGAACTTCGCAGGGGTAGTTCAGACACCAGTCCATTGGATTTCCCAGACTCTAGGATATATAAGTCAAGTTCTCTTAGAAGTTTCTTTGAAGTCCTACTCACTGGACTGGCGGTGAGAAGAACCACCTTTCCCCTTTAATGGCAGGTGAAGGTAAATGCCACAGACTTCCTTATCACTCCAAAGAAATGCTCTCCAAGGTCCATCCCCACTCTCTTTTGACTTTGGCAACCTCTTAAGTATCATCGAGAATGATGAGTTTTTGGCCATCACCTTTGCAAGTCCTGGTGATTTAGCACCTTATTTTAAAATACAGGAGTACCTGGCAATAATAGTTTCTCTTTCAGCCTAAGTACCTCCTCTAAAAATCACAGAGAAGTCCCATTTTAATATTTTTGTTATGTACAAGCACACAGATACACATTTTTTACACGCAAATGGGATCATACCATGTGTATGATGTATATATGGGAATATATATATACATTTCCACAACATGCTTTTTCACTGGATATTATATTACAGGTGTTTTCCATATTAGTATATGTAGACATACTTCGTTCTTTTTTTTTCCAAAGATTTATTTATTTACTTTATCCATTTTAACCCCCCCCTTCCCCATTTGCTGTTTTTGTGTCCATTCGCTGGGCAATTCTCCGTGTCTGTTTCCTGCCATCTCTTCTCACCCTCCTCCTCCAGTCTTCACCAGGATTCCATCCTGGAGACCTCCGATGTAGGGGAGAGGTGTTCTGCCACCTGCGCCACCTCGGTTCTTGGTTTTCGGAGCTTTCGGAGCATCTCGTCTTGTCTCTCCCCTGTTAGGTCATCATCCTGCTGCATGGTTCTCGGGGCCCAAGGGCTCAGCGGCACACAGAGCCTGGCAGCCCATGCGCCTTCGGGAGGTCCCGGGGATCGAACCCAGGTCACTCCATATGTCAGACGGACGCCCAACCATTTGAGCCACATCCGCCCCCAACTTCGTTCTTTTTAATGACTTCTTTGTATTCTGCAGGATTGAAGTACAATAATTTATTCAACTCTTTCTCCATTTATAGACATTTAAATTATTTCTCATTTTTTTAGTATTATGAGTTCCTGCAGTGAACATACATTCTTCAGAATTTCTAAATTTTCCTTTAGGCAAATGAATCAATATTTTCCTTTGTGTTTTCTGACTTTGTGTTCTTCTCTCTGTCTTTGTAGTTTTCTTCCACTGTCACTATTTCAATTTTACACTTAAATATTTGGCCAATTCATTTAACCAATCTGTATAGAGGCCTGCTATGTGCCAGACCTTGCTCTAGGTGCTGGAGATAAAGCAGTGATCAAAACAATAAAAATGGAGGAGAGGGAGGAGGAAAGAAGGAGGAGGATGAAGAAGAGAGAAAATAGATATTATTCTGAAAACCATGTAGGATTACTAGACAGTTATAGAAAAATTAGTAATAGTTAACTATTCTATCTTCTTGTGCCTCATGCTACATTCTAATTCCCATTCCATATTCTTTCATTCTCTAAATCCTAGAACTTAAACTCAGTTTTCTTTCTTCTGAAACACTACTTCACCAAAACGAGATTTGGAAACACAAGGAAAAGAGAAATACTATCAGAAAAATTGTACTGCAATTTCACTTCCACTGGTTCTTAAATCTGTCTTGGGACTTGCCTTAAAGTGTTTTCCTTTCCCCAGATATTTTTGGAACACTTATTAATGGTTAGCTATTGTATTCCTTGTGCATATTTTCTCCATTCTTCTCTTGTGTTTGGCTTTCTTTCCACCTGTGGTCTTAACCAAATTTTACCTCTTCTGAATGTTGAATTTATTACAGAACTTGGAAACATGGAAAGGAGACAAAATCAGTCGGAAATTTATAGAGATTTCACTTCAAGTTGAGTGTTTGTTTTAGGGTTTCTATGAGATGAAAATGATTGTCTTGAAACCTTCCCCTTGGATATTCATCCCTTAGTTCCCTTTCCTAGGCACTTGAAGAGATACTTGACATAATAATCCTTGACATTAAGAAAATTCTTGCCCTTGGCCTCTGAAACCCTCTCCCTTAATTATTGATGGTGCCATCAACCTCTGTTTTCCAGACTTGCCTCACCACTCTCTCTTCCAGAGTGATCTTCCTAAATCATAAGTCTGCCTGTGTCTCTCTCCTCTCAAAACCCTTCACGGGCTCCCATCCCTCGTATACCAAAATTACAGATCACCCAGGAGGCCCACAGTCGTCTGAGGTCTCAAGTTGAACCCTCTGCAGGGTTCTCTGGAGCTCTCACTCTCCTTGTAGCTGTCTTCTTTTCAGTACGCTGTCTTGTGAAATCTGGCTGCCTTGGCCTCCAGGAATTTCAAACTCTGTCTCCTCCCCTCAAGGAGATTCCTGGACTGTGCTTCTCTTGGAGAACTGTCTCCAGGCGATATGCTGGGACAATTGTAGGGCTCACCTTGTTTCTTTTTTCTTGGGGATTACTCTCCCATACTGCCTGTTGCCCAATGTTTGAAAACCACTCCCCCCCCCCCCCCAGATATTTTGTCTGATGTTTTTAGTTCTTTCAGGCAGAAAGTCAAATCCCATCCCTATTACTCCACACGTGTAAGTCTTATAATCTTTTAAATAAATTTAAAAATGTGTAGGCATAAAAATAAAGATCATAGAAAAAGCTCTTTCTTATTTATCCACATATTTTCCATACTAGTATTCTTTCTTCCTCCCTTTCGATTCTGGCTCCCATTTGGTATAATTTCTCCTTCAGCATTTCTTGTAGTATTTCTGCTGGCAACAGATTCTCTCAACTTTTGTTAGTCTAAAAATATCTTTTTAAAAATCTTCATTCTTCATTCTTGAAGGGTAGTTTTTTTGGTATAGAATTTTTTTTTTTTTTTTTTTTGGTTAATCTTTGTTTTTAGAAGCTTAACGATATTATTCCTACTTGTGGTTTTCTTTCTTTTTTTAAAAAAAGATTTATTTATTTATTGCTCCCCTCCCCCCCTTCCCATTGTTTTGCACTCTCTGTCTGCTCTCTGTGTGTTCTTTTCTGCTTGTCTTCTCTTTAGGTGGCACCGAGAACTGATCCTGGGACCTTCCGGAGTGGAAGAGAGGAGCTCAATCTCTTGCACCACCTCAGCTCCCTGGTCTGCTGCATCTCTTATTGTCTCTCCTCTATGTCTCTTTTTGTTGCATCATCTTACTTGCACTAGCTCTCCTCTTGGGCCAGCTTGTCTTTCACCAGGAGGCCCCAGGAATCGAACCCTGGACCTCCTATGTGGTAGACAGGAGCCCAATTGCTTCAGCCACATCCATTTCCCATGGTTTTCTTTATATGTATCCTGCTTAATTTCTCTGAGCATCTTGGATCTTTGGTTGACGTCTTTCAACAATGTTGTCAAATTCCATGTCATTATAATTTTGTCTATTTTTTCTTCTGCTTCGTTCTCTTTCTCCTCTCTTTGGGGCCTGTAGTTAGAAACGTTCCAATGAGACCATCCGATTTTGTGCCACAGATAGAGACACCCTGTTTCCTTTTTAAATGTTTTCTCTTTGTATTTCAGTTTGAATAACTTGTATTGACCCATCTTCATTTTTATTAGTCCTTTCTTCTGCTATGGACAGACTGCTATTAAGCAAATAAAAATGATTGCTTCACTTCTGATATTGTATTTTTAGCATCTAGATTTCATGTGCCTTTTAAAAAGTTTCCATTTCTCGGCTAAAATTCCCCATATGTTCAGCATGTTGTCAATTTTTACTTTAATCTCTTTAATATATTTACCATTCTTAGTTTAAATACCTGATAATTTCTACATCTTCTCCCTGTCGGTCTTCTTTTGATGACTACTTTTGCTCTTGATTTCACGTCACTTTTCTTCTTTATGTTTCTTGCAATTTTAAAATCCTTCATGCCAGACAGTTTAAAAAACAGTAGAGAATAAAGGAAATAATATTAACCACCAGAAAAGGGACTACCCCTTTTCATGCTGATAGTGAGGTGGGTTGTCCTAATTTAGTCTATAAGTTGAGCTCTGTCTGGCCTTTGTTGCTTTAGGTTACCATTGGTCTCAAAGGTTTTCCTTTAACAGGTCTTGAGATTTGAACACTGATGAGATTCCAGAGATCTCTTTATGTTTTATAGCTCAGCTGCCCGCTTGGCATACTGTGGGAAATCTCTCTTTGCTGTAGAGCCCACTTGCCATTTGGGGTGTGGTTTCTGGGGCACTCTCTTTGTTTTCCAGCTCTTTCGCTAATTTTCTGCACCTCAGGAGATCTCTCTCCACCATGCTGCCCTACCTCCAATCTGTGGCGGGCAACTGAAATTTACTTAGTGAAGACCCCATATGCTTCAGAGGGATCTCTCAACTCTTCTGCCCTGTACTCAGCCTTTGGTGAGCAGCTGCTTTGCACTTGTGTAAGATGCTGTGTGCTTTGGGGCATACCATGCAGCTCTCCTGCCATGCTCCCAGCCTTTGGTATACTACTTATTGCACTTAGTGAGAGCCCAAGAGCGTGGGGACAGACTTGCTCTGTGGCTGGGGCTCCTGAGGATGCTAACCCATCACACCAGTCCACAAGGGGCTACTAGAATTTTGGCTTTCTCCTTACCCCTGTCTATAATGAATTTATTCTCCGTCCCCCACTCTAACAGGAATGGAAAGAGCCACAAGTCTTTTCTGTCTGAGGAGGGGCTTGTCCTTTTCTAGAATTTAGATTCTTTGTGTCCTCAGTTCTCTGATGGGTTTCAAAAAACTATTTTTAAAAAATATTATCTGACTTGTTCTCATTATTAGGGTGAGAGTGACAGTCTGTTGTGACTCTATATCCTAAACGGATGTAGGAAATTTTTGTCAAATTGCCCTACAGAAAGATTATGTCAATTTTTACTCCTACCAGCACATTATGCAAGTCTAATTACTGCTTTTATTTTAAATTTCAGAAGTTGTATTAGGCCCATGAAAGAAAAAGTTTACCTTCAAGTAATTTCAAACAGTTTCAAATCATTATTTTCTGATACTTTTAAATTTTAATTATTGATTGCAAAGATGGGGCTTCCTGGAAAACAGCTAAACATATGCAGGAAGTGTCTGAAAAAAATCTTTCAAGATGGAGTTGTCAATTAACAAGAGGGAACCCTCTGTGACATTATGAGCAGGAAGATGATTTGGGCGGAGGGACAGCTAGTCTTCACCAGGTGAGATGTTGAATCATGCAGCTCCTCCTCTTCTGCGAATCTAAGTGACATCTGAGATGGAGAGGGATGCGTGGAGTGAATCCTGCAGTTCTACGCATCCTGGGAGGTCTTGTAGGGGCTTTAAACCTCTTTTCTTCCCTCAAGGAGCTCTGCTCAATCTGCCTCTTCACCCCTGGCCCAGGTCTCTAAATATCATCTGTATACCAAGACTGACGCTCTCTTCTGATGTCTTTGCGTCACTCCAGATCATAGGTTACGTCCTTCACTTTATGAATTGATATCATCTAATAGGCATCCCATATATAAAGTGGCCAAACACATCTCTTGACTCTTCAGTGTTCTCCATCTCAGTGAATGAACCATCGTTTCTCCAGTTCCTGAAGCCCAACACCTGGGAATTATCTTCGGTTTCTTTTTTCCTTATCCCACCCACCCAACCAATCCATCAACAAGAGATTGTTGGCTCTGTTTCCAAATTATGTTTCTAATTCATCTACATCTTTTCCATACCCAGGGCTTGCCACAATTCAAGTCACAATTACCTCTTCTAAGACTCTTGGAATAGTCTGGACATATCAGGGTCATTGTAGTGACTAGGGGCATTTAACTGTTGCAATTTTCCCTGTGTAGGACATTCTTACTTCAGCTTCTTGGCTGACAGGCTCATCTTTACCATTCAGGCTTCAGCTCATATAACTACTCGGAGAGGACTTCCTTTACCACCCCATCTAAAATGGCTCCCCAGCCACTCTCTATCACATTGTTCTGTCTGGTCTTCACTGCACTGGCCACTATCTATCGTTAATTTATTAACTAACTTATTTATGTTTCCTGTCTATCTTCTTACCTCCATATAATAAGCTTTCTGAGAGTAGGGACCTTAGCTGCCTTCTTCACTGCTGTACCCTAGTGCCTTGAACAGTGGCTGAAATATCTTAGGTGCTCAGAAAATATTTTTTGAATGAATGAATGAATGAATGAATGAATTTCACTTCCTTAAAAATCATTGTTGTGCTCAGATCTCTTCTTCTCCTCCCACTTGCACGCATTCCTCAAGGCTTCCACACTGTTGCTTCCTATACATGCATCTCCAATCCCACCCCTCTTCTAATCTCTAGATTTATGTATTTAACTTTCCAATGGATATCCCCACTTAGGGATTCCCAGTGGAACTCTTTAGCTTTCCCACAAACTTTTTTCTCTTCTGTTTCAGGCATCTATTTCTGTGTTCAAACTACCCCCAAACACAGCAGCTTGAAATAGCAACAACCATATATTTTGCTTGCAAATGTGCAATTTGGGTAGGTCTCAGGGACAGCCTTGTCTCTGCTTCATGCAGTTGCTAGGGAGGTGCAAGGCTGGGGGTGTCTTGACATCTGAAGGCTGGGATCAACTGAAGGCTTGCTGACTCAAAACAGCCCATCAAATGGCCAGCAGTTTATACTGGCTCTTGGCTGGAACCTCTGCTGGGGTTGTTGACCGAAACATCTGCATGTGACTTCTCTGTGGGGCTTCTTGGCTTCCTCACAGCGTGGTGACTGGGTTCCAAGAGTGAGCATCATCAGAGGAGCAGGCAGAAGCTGTAGTGCCTTTTTTTATTTTATTTTTTTATCCACTTTGGTGTTCTATGAGATCCTACTGAGGTGTGCGTAAGCGTTACCTCTGGGATGACCTCTTGACTCTCTTTGAAGTCTCTTAGCCACATGAACTCATTTGTCTTTACTTTTTCCCCCTTTTATTCAAGGTCTTTTTCCAGTTGTATTGCCAGCTGGCACTTGGTAATAATCCCTTGTTGCCAGGGAGGCTCATCCCCGGGAGTCATGTCCCATGCTGGGGGGAAGGTAATGCATTCATATGCTGAGTTTGGCTTAGAGAGAGGCCACATTTGAGCAACAAGGAGGCTCTCAGGTGGCAACTCTTAGGCACCCCATAACAGTAGACTAAGTTTCAATACTGTAGTGCCTTTTGTGATCTAGACTTGGAAATTACATAGCAACCATTCTGCCATAGTCAGGGCTCACTCAGATTCAAGGGAAGGAACACAAATCCCACTTTTTGATGGGAGGGGTGTTTACAGGACTTTGTAAGAAAAACACATGGGATGGGAGATCTTGCTGCAGCCATTTTGGAAAATATGTCTGTCACATTTTTCTATATTCTCCTTCCAACTGAAGGGTGTGACCATCTGCCCAAGCAAAAGCTTTATCCTCTTCCCTCTACCTCACCCCACACATCAAATCATAAAATTCTGTAGAATCTACCTTCTTAACATCTCTTTTATTCACTCCCATTTTCCACTCCACATCCATCTCATGAGCACAGACCTCCACTAATACTTGCCTGAGCTTGCTGTGATTACCCAACAGGTCTCCATACTAGCGGTCTCTTCCCCTTTCTGTTCATCCTCCACATGATACCAGAGTGAAGGTTATGGCATTCTCTGGATCAAAATCCCACTGTGGAATTGCAAAACTGTGGCACAAAGCCCAACGACAGGACCATCCCGGAATTGGCACCTGCTGACCTTTCCATGCTCCTCTCTGGGCTGATGCCTCCTCTGCTTGTCCCCTCCTCCCTCCCTTTGCCCAGGCTGAATGTCCTCCACAAGACCCCCGACTTCCAGCCTTTCTCCTTGCTCTCAGGAATATCATGTAGCAGTTGTAGTGTTACCTGTTTCTTCTAAGAAGCCTTTCCTGAAATCTTGTCACCCCAAACCAGCCACTCTCTTTCCTGGATCTTCAGTGTTCTCTGTAGAGACTCTGTGCCAGTACCACATCACTGTGTCCCAGTGATGTAATCATCTCCCAGGGAGGCTGCGTGCATCGTGAGCAAGAGGCATCCCCAGCACCCAGCCCAGGCCTCGTATGTGCTCAGCACTCAGCGAGTCTGGGAGGCAAGAATCAGTGATTGCAGGGCAGCCACATGGAGGGATTGCAGAGTCCCCAGCAGTGTGATTGCAGGGGCCCCTCACGTTCTGTTTTCTAACCTCCGACAAGAGACAGCTCATAACACCCTACAGCTGGGAGGAAGTCCTGATAGCCCTCTGGTTAGCTTCAAGTTGGCACAGTGACTCTGTCCTTTGGGTCTGTCATTTGGCCCAGGTCACCCCAAGATGAAAGCCATCACTGTCCTCATGCCAGAAGAGTTCAATAGCTTGATGAGAAATTCTCATTTGAAAGGAAATAAAGTCATCCTTCCCTAGCTACTGCTTGTGAATAACATTACAAAAGATACGGTAATATTACAGACGTTTTACATACATCTAGAATTTACTATGCAAGACAGAGCTACTAAATAAATCATGGTTACCAAACCTCCGTAATCTCATAAATGAGTGTAAGGGATTTACCAAACTACCATTTTCCTTAACTTTCTCCCTTCCTAGTAGGTTGCAAAATATCAAATTGAATCATGCTTTCAGGATTATGCCACTGATTCGTACCATAAATTGCTTTGTAGTTTCCATATCTACTTATATGTAAGTTCCTACCTTGTTTATCAAGGACAATGGCTTGCATCTTAGATAGAGGGGAGGAATGTAGTGTCATCACTTCTCTCGGTGGGACTGGGGGCCCTAAAACATTGAAGCCAGGAAGTCCTTCTAAGATAGGGCTTCTTCACCTTTTTTGTTCCACGGACCCCTTTGCCAGTCAGGTGAAAACCACAGACCCCTTACTAAGTCCACACTATACTGTGTATTATTTAATAAATACATCACACCCGCACCAACACGTCCCCACAAGAATAATGTATATATTTTTTAATTTCAATTCAAACTCATTGACCCCTTATTAAGAACCCCTGTCCCAAGGGATTCTTTAAAGCATTCTAAGCATTCTTTTATTACCTCTTGGTGTCTAGGCTATTCACGTCTCTTTCCTGTCTTTGGAGGGAAAGTAATATGGATTTAAGAATTACATGGTTTATCCCCCAGAGATTTGTTTAAACTGACATTAATTATTATTATTATTATTTTTATTTTTATTATTATTATTATTTTTTTTACGGGGAGGTCCCAGGGATCGCACTCGGGTCCCTCCATGTGGGAGATGGACACCCAACCATTTGAGCCGCATCCGTCCCCCAACATTAATTCTTAATAAATTGTTTTCCTAGTATCCATCTTTCACTTTTGGTGACGACATATGTGTACCCTGCCTTTTTCCTACTAATGTTGTTAGTGTTATTCGATAAAGTCCAGAATGTGAAAAATGACTAGGTTTTCCATTGCAAGTCTTCTAATGCTTAGTCATGGACTCCTCGATATAGTAGAAGAAATAATTGTTTTAGAAGTTTATTTGATTCTGTTAAATAGTGGAACACTTTTTAGTATCTTAGCTTTAAAGGCATTTAATAAGTAGCTGTATCTCTTTTATAGCCACAGCTGTTGCAAATCCAATACTGTCCTTCTTAGATGTTAAACGGATTTTATTTCAAAAAATTACTGATAAAGGGGATGAGTTGAAAAAAGCGTTTCAGCTGCTTGATACTGGTCAGAACCAGACGGTGTCAAAAAGTGAACTGAGAAGAGCTATCACCACCTTCCTTCTGCCTCTGACAAGAGAACAATTTCAAGATCTATTGGCTCAGGTACAGTATGTTATGACCGCTTAGGAGATGTCACTTAGGGAAAAGATGGAGTTGATTATATAAGCCTGTAATCTATTTTGACTTTCTCCCCATTATCACAAATTAGCAGCCAAAGTCGGGTTTATGTTTCACAATTCACTAAATTAAATTTGGCAGATTTGGGGTGATCATGATCAACATTTACTCGGGTCATGTTTTGCATGTAGCACTGTTCTGGACATTTTCTTTTAGCTTTTTTTTAAAAAAATTATTTTTTATATTTTTAAGGCATCTGTATAGAAATACGTGGACAACCTGTGTTTTGGCACTTCGAATTTTGTTCCAACATCTAGTAGTTCTTGAATATCTTGTGTTAGATCCAGTACTAGGCAGTGAGGATGCAGGCTGATCCCACATGGGGCAGTTCTCAAGGGGCTACGTCCAGGGAAAGATTTTTGAAATGCTGATCTGTGCTGGGTTAGAGGAGGGACTAGAAATGAGCAGCTGTCATCAGGAAGGCTTTTTGGAGGAGAGATAATGAAGCTTAGTTTCAGCTGAGGAGCGGGTGTTAGGTAGATGCACGAAGGGAAGGGCAGAGGGAACAGCCTCTGTGAAGGCTTGGAGGCCTGAGTTGGTGGGACATGTTTATTCAGGAAACTGAGCAGAGTCATTTATTTCTGAAGTGAAGAGATGTGTGTCAGGTTGTGGCTAGAGGAGGAGTTAGGGGCCAGCCCTGATGGTACCTGGTGAAAGAGTTTGACCTTTATCCTGGAAGCAGCTGGGAGCCAGTGAAGACTCTACAGCTGGGAGCGGTGCAGTCAGTTGGGGACAGAGTAAGGATGAAGGCCTTTGGGCCTCTGGGTGGTATACCATACCAGGGGATGTAAAAGGGTAAAAATGTGTGTGTGTGTGTGGCGGGGGGAGGGAGGTCCGTGCCCTCAGGACCCTTAAAAAGGATGATCCATGCAATAGAAATTAAACACTCAGTATGAATCTTCAGGGATCAGTAAATTAATTACAAGAGTGGAAAAGCTGGGCTGGAATATCAGTCGTGTTCCTTCCAAACCAATACCCCACTAGGAGGTTGTATAGACATACAGACAATATATATATTTCTTTAAAAATTCCATAGACTGTTTTTAAAAGCAGTTTTGGGTTTACCTTTCCCCGGCCCCTACACCCACCTCTACCCTCATGTCCTCTACTGTTAACATTTTGCACTAGTGTGGTACATTTGTTACAGCTGATGAACAAATATTGAGCCATTATTAACTAAAGTCCATAGATTACATTAGGCTTCACTCTCTGTGGGTTTAGACAACTGCATAGTGACACGTCCCCACCACTACAGTGTCATAGAGGAGAGTGCCCCTGCCGTAAGAACACCCAATGCCCCCCCTCGTCATTCCTCCTGACCTTGCCCCAGTTCCTGGCAAACACTGAGGTTTTTACCGTTTCTATAGTTCTGCCTTTTCCAGAATGTCACATAGTTGGAATGATACAGTATGTAGCCTTTTCAGACTGTCTTCTTTCACTTAATAATGTGCATTTAAGGCTCCTTCATGTCTTTTCATGGCTTGATATTTCACTTCTTTTTATCGCTGAATAATATTCCCTTTATGGATGGACCACATTTTGCTTATCTGTTCACCTTCACCTCTTCTAGTGAAGGACATCTTGGTCCCTTCCAGTTTGGGGCAATTATAAGTAAAGCTTCTATGAACGTTCTTGTGCAGGTTTTAGGTGGACATAGTTTTCAACTCATTTGGGTAAATACCTGGGAGTGTGATTGCTGGATTGTATGGAGGTAAGTTATGTTTAGCTTCGTAGGAAACTGTTTTCCAAGGTGAAGGTACCATTTTGCATTGCCACCAGGAGGATTGACTTACTGGTGCTCCATAGCCAGCATGTGCTGCTGTCAGTGTTTTGGATTTTAGCCATTCTAATTGGAGTGCGATGGTGTCCACTGTTATGTTAATTTGCAATTTCCTAATGACAAATGATGTTGAGCATCTTTTTCCATATGCTTGTTTGCCATCTGTATGTCTTCTTTGGTAAGGTATCTATTCAGATCTTTGGCCCATTTTTAATATGGATTGTTAGTTTACTTATTGTTGAGTTTCCAGAGTTCTTTGTATATTTTAGATATAAGGCCTTTATGAAATAGGAGTTTTGCAAATACATTCTCTTAGTCAGTGGCTTGTCTTTTCATTCCCCTAACATGGTGTCTTTCACAAGAAAAAGTTTAAAATATTAATGAAGTCTAACTTATCAATTTTTTATTTCATGGATCATTCTTTTGGCTTTTTTCTTGGGGAGTTGACCCCTTTATCACTATGTAATGCCTCTCTTTATCCCTGATAATTTTCCTTGTTCTGAATTCTGCTTTGTCTGAAACTAATATAGTTACTCCAACTTTATTTGATTTGTGTTAGTATGGTATATCTTTCTCCATTGCTTTACTTATCCCCCCCCCCCGCTTTTTTAAAATTAGATAAGTTGTGGTTTATAGGAAAATCATGCATAAAATACAGGGTTTCTATATAGCACCCTATTAACACCTTGCATTGGCACGGTGCATTTGTGAAAACTGATGGAAGCACATTCATTGTAAGGGTACCATTAACTATAGTCCATAATTTAACTTAGGGTTCACTGTTTGTGTCGTACAGTTCCATGAGTTAGGAAAAAAGTTTCATTCTGCTAACCTATATGCAACCTAAAATTTCCCCCTCTAACCACATTCAGTATAATCCTGTACTGTTGACTATGTTCACATTGTAGTGTCACCATCACCACCATCCACTACCACACCTTCCCCATCACCCCAAATAGAAACTGTCCCTTTTAAGCATTAACTCCCTATTCCTTACCCCACCTTGTCCCCTGATATGCTGTATTCTAGATTCTGACTTTATGAATGTTCTTATTCTAATTATTTTGTATCAGTGAGATCATGCAATATTTGCCCTTTTGTGCCTGCCTTATTCCACTCAACATGATGTCTTCAAGGTTCATCCATGTTGCTGCAGGTATCAGGTGTTTATTCCTTTTTATGGCTGCAAATATTCCATTGTATGAATATACTGTATTTTTTTATCCTTTCATGGGTGGACACTTGGGTTGCTTCCCTCTTTTGACAACTGTGAGTTATGCCACTATGAACGTTGGTGTGCAAGTATTTGTTTGAGTCCCTGCTTTCATTTTTTTGGATATATACCTAGGAGTGGGATTTGTGGAGTCATAAGGTAATTCTATACTTAACTTTCTTAGGCACAACTAAATTCTCCCAGTGGCTGCACCATTTTACATTCCTACCTTGAACAAATGTTCCTATTTCTCCACATCCTCTCGAACACTTATTTTCTGTTTTGTAATAGTAGCCATTCTAGTGGGTGTGAAATGGTATCTCATTGTGATTTTTATTTGCATTCCCCTAATGGCTAATGATGTTGAACATCTTTTCATATGCTTATTGGCCATTTGAATATCTTCTTTGGAGAAATATCTATTCAAGTCTTTTGCCCATGTTTTGATTGGGTTGTTTGTCTTTTTGTTTTTGAGTTATAGGATTTCTTTATATATTCTGGATATTAAACCCTTATTGGATATGTGGTTTCCCAATATTTTCTCCCATTCTGTAAGCTGTCTTTTTACTTTCATGAGGAACTCCTCCGATGCGCAGAAGTTTTAAATTTTGATAAGGTGCCATTTATCTTTTTTTTTTTTTTCCCTTTGGTGCTCGGGTATAAAGTCTAAGAAACAATTGCCTTTCCCCTTTCTTGAAGCTGAGCCGTCGTATAGTCGCGATGCCGCGTGGAAGCCGGAGCCGCACTTCACGCATGGCCCCTCCAGCCGGCCGGGCACCTCCGATGAGAGCTGCCCCCAGACCAGCACCAGCAGCTCAGCTACCAGCAGCAGCCCCTCCATCTGCACTTGGTTCACCTGCTGCCGCACCTCGGCAGCCGGGTCTGATAGCCCAGATGGCAACCACTGCAGCTGGCGTGGCTGTGGGCTCTGCTGCTGGGCACACACTGGGCCATGCCATCACTGGGGGCTTCAGTGGAGGGAGTAATGCTGAGCCCTCAAGGCCTGACATCACTTACCAAGAGCCTCAGGGAGCCCAGCCGGCATACGAGCAGCGGCAGCAGCAGTTTGGCCCTTGCCACTATGAGATGAAACAGTTTTTGGAGTGTGCCCAGAACCAGGGTGACCTTAAGCTTTGTGAGGGTTTCAGTGAGGTGCTAAAGCAGTGCAGATTTGCAAATGGATTAGCCTAATCAAGAAGTTGAAAATGAAGAAATGGAAAACCTGCTCTTATGACCAAGCTAATTTAGTGTAAAATTATAATTGATAGTGAAAGTATAAAGTGTAAAACCACTAGTTACACCTCTCCTCTATCAGTAATAGCTTCCTTGCTTCGGAATCACAATGGAAGAGAGTGTTCTTATTGTATAGAAGTCCACTGAGATGGTGTAGATTTGGGGACTGGACAGATGTTTGTGTGTCCTCAAACTAGTTGCTATGATGTTATTTTCTGTGAAGTAATTAGAATAAAGTGATTTTCTTCCAAAAAAAAAAAAAAAAAAAAAAAAAAGAAACAATTGCCTAACACAAGGTCTTCAAAGTGCTTCCTATGTTTTCTTCTAGGAGTTTTATAGTTTTGGTTCTTATATTTAGGTCTTTGATCCATTTTGAATTAATTTTTGTGTATGGTATAAGGTAAGGGTCCATCTTTGTTTTTACAAGTGTATATCCAGTTTTCCCAGCACCATTTGTTGAAGAGACTTTTCTTTGCCCATTGTGTGGATTTGGAACCCAAATTGAAAATCCATTGGCTGTAGATGCAAGGGTTTATTTCTGAACTTTCAGTTTAATTCCATTGGTTTATATGTCTCTCCTTGTGCCAGTACCAAGCTTTTATTATTATTATTATTATTATTATTATTATTATTATTATTATTACTGTGGCTTTGTAATAGGTTTAAAATTGTGAAGTGTGAGTCTTCCACTTTCATTTTACTTTTTCAAGATGGTTTTGGATATTCAGAGCCCCTTATCATTCCGTATGAACTTGATTGGCTTTTCCATTTCTGCAAAGGAGGATTTTGGAATTTTGATTGGGATTGCATTGAATCTGTAAATCACTCTGAGAAGAATTGACATCTTGACATTCTATTCCATGAATAGGGAGTGTTCTTCCATTTATTTAGGTCTTTAATTTCTTTCAGAAATGTTTTGTAGTTTTCCGAGTTCAAGTCCTTTGCTATAGTAAATGGGACTTTTTTCTTGATTCCATCTTCAGGTTGTTCATTTCTAGTGTATAGAAACACAACTGATTTTTACATGTAGATCTTGTACCCTGCCACTTAGCTGAATTCGTTTATTAGCTTTAGTGGCTTTGTTGTAGATTTTTCAGGATTTTTTTTTTTAATAGGATTATATCATCTGCAAAGTATAATTGATATGCTGAGAAGAGAAAAAGTGAAATCATGTAAAATGCTCAGTTAAAACCAGAGAAGGGGGAAATGGATGTGGCTCGCGATTGGGCTCCTGTCTACCATATAGGAGGTCCAGGGTTCGATTCCCGGGGCCTCCTGGTGAAAGACAAGCTGACTTGAGCAGAGAGCTGGCCCACACGGAGTGCTGGCCCACACGAAGTGCTGGCCTGCGTAGGAGAGCTGGCCTGCGTAGGAGAGCTGGCCCGCACAGAGACCTGGCACAGCAAGATGATACCACACAAAGAGACACAGAGGAAAGGCACTAAGAGACACAGCAGACCAGGGAGCTGAGGTGGCGTGAGAGATTGAGCGCCTCTCTCCCACTCCAGAAGGTCCCAGGATCGGTTTTTGGTGTCGCCTAAAGAGAAGACAAGCAGACACAGAAGGACACACAGAGAGCAGACAGCGAGCGCAAAACAACGAGGGGGGTGGGGGGAGAAATAAATAAATAAATCTTAAAAAAACAAAACAAAACAGAGAAGGACAATCTTGAGGTGAGTGAAAATAAAGACAGAACATACTAAAACTTATGGGGGGGGGAACGAAAAACAAAAAACAAAAAACAAACAAAAAAAAACTTATGGGGTACATGGAAGTCAGTGCTGAGAGGGAAATGTATAGCTCTAAATGCTTAGATTAAAAAAGAAGATCTCAAATCAGAGACCTAACCTCGCAACTGGAGAATCTGGAAAAAGAAGACCAAACTAAACCCCAAGTGAGCATAAGAAAGAATAATAAAGATTAGAGAGGAGGTGAAGAAAATAGAGAATTTTGAAAACTCAGTAGAGAGAATCAATGAAACCAAAATTTATTTTGCCCTTGTTTTTCTCCTCTCCCCTATTGTCTTTGGTTTTCCCCAGAGACTCTTTCTTTCTTTCTTTTTTTTTTAATTAAGATTTTATTTATTTATTATTTTATCCCCCCCTTGCTGCTTGTGCTCGCCGGGTCAGCTAACCACGCCGTGCGGGCAGGCTTGCCTTCACCATATGGTGGGGAGCCCTACTGATTGAGCCACAGCCGCCTCCCCAGAGACTCTTTCTTAAACGGGGTCTGAGACTTGCAGTTCTTTCAGCCCCAATCTCCTGTTATCACTTAGTGCTTGTTGATATGGCAGTAAGCGCTGGGGACAAGGGAGGCATTCTGTAATCCTGTGATTATGTCTCAGTATTTTTGTGAGCCTGTGCCCCTGGACTTGTGGCAGTCACAAGTGCTTCTCAGGTTTTTATTCTCCCCTTAGTTGAGACAAGAAGGAATTGGGCAGAAGGATTTGGGTATTTCCCTTCCCCCATGTGGAGTGAACGCTAATAAAACTGAAGTCAGTCAGGCTCAGGTAAAATAGTTTCCCTTGAGGGCAGGCCTTTGTTAAGTAAGGAGAACAGAATGCTTTGGGCTTATTTCAGAAGGGTTACTTTTTCCCTCCCCCTGCTGAAAGAATGAGGACTTTTTCCTACAGTCTTTAACCTGACAATCAAAAGTATGGGAGCCCCCTGAGGCTGGACCCCCAGGAGTTTCTAATCCTCCAACCTAGTCCACACTCAGTCTCTAGCAATTAGTCCATTATCTTTTGCATGTTCCTACCAAGTTCTGGCTCCAGTGGTGGTTCTGCTTCTATTGAGCTGTTATTCTCTGTACTCCCCTGTCCCACCAGGTTTTGATGAATGGTTGAAGTTTATTGTGTGATCCCAATTCTCTGATGGATCTAAGAAGAGTTGTTGATTTTCAGTTCCTTCGCCTTTTTTCTTGTTTAAGGATGAGAGTGATGACTTTCAAGCTTGTATATGTCAGATAAAAAACTAGAGTCTCAAAGATATATATATTTCTCATTCTTTAGTTTTTAATTGGAGTTTGACTTCATGCTATTTCATACTATTTAGAAGCCTGTTTCTTTTTAGAGTTTTTTGTTTGTTTTTTACATTCTAGCCCTACCCAATTTCATTATTTCAAAATAGAGGAATTATGTGTCATGGACAAAAAAAAATAGCTGAATGAATTTTAGGCATTCCTGAATTCCAGTCATGACCTCAAGGACTGACGCTCATGTCCTTTCACATTTTAAAAGATATATATTTGTAGACCTGTTTTTTGTTTCTTTTTGGGCATACTGTGTTACTGTTTCAAGGTTTTCTCTTTCATTTTGCCTTTCACTTGTTTGAGGAGTTTTCAGTCATAATTTCTTCAAATATTTCTTCTGCCCCATTCACTCCTCCTTTAGACTTTATGATATTGTCCGACAGCCTCCTGAGCCTCTGTTCATTTTTAAATTAAATTAAATTAAATTTTTGTTCATTTTGTTTTGAGGTAAAATTCACATATAAAATTAACCATTTTAAAGAGAACGATTCAGGGGCATTTACTACAGTCACAACGTTTTGCAGCCACCACCTCTATTTCATCATGTCACAAGGTATCCATTAAACAGTTGTTCCCCTTTCCTCTTTCCACCAGCCCTGGAAACCACTAATATGCCTCCTGTCTGCATGGATTTACCTATGCTGGACATTTCATGTAAATGGAATTGTACATTATGTGGCCTTTTGTCTCTGGCTTCTTTCACTGAGCATAATGATTTTGAGGTTCATCATGTTGTTGCCTGCATCAGTACTTCATTCCTTTTTATGGCTGAAAAATAGTCCATTGTATGTATACACTACATTTTGTTTAGCCATTCATTCATTGGGCTGTTTCTACCCTTTGCTATTATGAATAGGCTGCTATAAATGTGTGTACATGTATTTGTGTGAGTACCTGTTTTCAATTCTTTGGGACATATAAGTATGAGTGAAATTGCTGGGTCATATAATAATTCTATGTTTATCTTTTTGAGGTGTTGATTTTTTAAAATCTTTTTTCTCTCTCTTTTTCAGATTGGGTAGTATCTATCCATCTATCTTCAAGGTTACTGACTCCTATCATCTGCTATTAAGCTCACTAGTGATTTTTTTTTATTTTATTGTATGTTCAGGTCATTAATTTCCATTGGTTTCCTTTGAAAAATAATTTCATCTGCTTATATTTCCTGTTTTTTAGTTCAGTTATGAACATATTTCTTTTACCTCACTGAGCATAGTTAAGATAGCTGCTTTAAAGTCCTTGTCCAATAATTCTTAAAATCTGAGTCATCTTAGAGTTAGTCTGCATTGTCTTTGCCTTTGAAAATGGACCACATTTTCCTGGTTCTTCATATTTGGGTATTTTAGGATAATATCCCAGACCAGTGCTGTCCAATAGAAATATGATGTAAGCCATATATGTAATTTTAAATTTTCGAGTAGCCGCATTAAAAAGTAAAAATAAAATAGGGGAAATTAATTTTAATAATATATTTTATTGAGCCAAATTTATCCAAAACACTATCTCATTTCAACATATAATCACTAATAAAATTTTTTAATAAACTAGTTTACATTCTTTCTGTGTTCTAAGTCTTCAAATCTCATCAGGCTTTGCCAGTTGTTCCTTTATAGGCTTCAGGTCAGAAGCATATATTCCATTTAGTCTCCTTCAGTCTAGGACAGTTCTTCAGTCTTTCCTTGACTTTTATAACCATAACACTTTGAAGATTTCAGACTTATTTTATAGAATGATCCCTGTTGAGTTTATTTGATATTTCCTTAACATTAAATTCAGGCTTGCATCTTTGGCAGGAATACGCAGTGCTGTGTTCTTATTAGGTTGTACATGACTTGAGTTTGTCTCATTACTATTGATATTCACTTTGATCATTTGATTAAGGTGGGACCTGTCACATTTTTCCATAATAAAATTACTTTTATCACCCTTTGTAATTAATAAGTATTCCGTGGGAGAAATTTTGAAACTTCTTCATCAAACTTTCAGTTTATTCATTTAACATTTTTATATTTGCAGGGACTCAAGTTGTCCTCTTTTATTCAGTGGGCTCTGGTCTAGTACCTTCATTATTTATGTTGGTACATACATTGTCCCCCATTCACCCCATAGGGGCCCCTTCAAGCTGGTTTCTGCATCCTTTCAACATGTCTCCATCATTCTTGGAACATTTTCTTGCTTTCTGATAACAAGATATTCCTAGTTCATTTGTACTTTCCCATGGCCCTGGAAGCATCCATTTCTCCAAAGAAGCCCTGGCTGTTTTTATTTTATTCTTAGGTATATACCTAGTAGTGGATTTGCTGGGTCATGTATGTGGTAATGTTCTCTTACTTTTAAAGTATATTTGTCCTTGCAAACATTGATCCGTTTCCTCATAATCTGAATTTAACTGATCTTTTATTTATGCCAAATGGAGAGTTAAAATATTTCCTGCTAATGTCTCCTTATATTCATGATCTAATGTTAATTTAAAAATTTGACACTCTTCCCAAGCTAATTAGCTATGCAGGAAGAAGAAAAGTACAGAAAACAGACATGAAATGCTACATCTGTTTTTAAAAAAAGTCAGTAAGAACTGTAGTACTTCAGAGACTTTATTAAAAAACAGGTGCTGGTAGTTTTCCTAAATAGTAAATGCTCTCCTAGGACCTTGAGCCCCTGTGACCTGTGTAAATCAAAGAGGCTGGGGTACAGTGCATTTTCATTGGAAACGCAGGGCTTCCCTTCCCCACCCCTGGGGTTCACAGCATCTGTGTCGTTTGGAGATCTTTTTATGACTAACCCACATGGTGCTACAACTTTTCTTTGCAGTGGTTAATGTAAACCTAACTGGAAAGTTAAAAAACTGGTAAAGTATTTCATGGGAATGTTCCCCTGAAATTAGAAAAGGGTTTTCCAGTTTTAGTCTGATTTACTTAGCTTTAGTTTTATTTCTAGAACCCTATGACGAGTTGCTCCTTGGGGTGTTTTAACATTTGATGAGGGAGAGAATGGTGAGGAGGCAGTGTTGTAGCCTTCCCTGTACTTTTGATTCCATTAATTGTGACACAAAGTTTGTTTTTGTGTGTGGGTGTCTCAGAGTTTCTGAATACTAACTATTTTTAAAGAAGCTGAGTTGGCAAATAGATTCCAGAGAGGACAAACTGAAGTTCTGTTCTGGTCCCAGTGGTTGTGCCAGGTTGGGAAAGAGAAGTCTTTGAAGCTATTTATCGACATGATGGATACTGATGTAAAAGCAGCCTTCCCTCAGACCCAGTCTAAGAATTTGCTTTTATGGATTGATTTGTGGATGATTTTGATTCTTAAAAATTTTTGGCAGAATCACAAATACTGAAAAGGTGAGTACTGAGCAGAGTGTCTCCTATTAGACTAGCTTTGCAGTCGGGTCATTGCGATAATTTTAATTTATCTGCCACATTAGAATTTGCATTAGAACGTAAATAACAATATGACCAATATGAAATGTGATTCACACTCGAATTACTTTTCTTTATAGGGAGGGTGGTTAGTGCAGTGAGATGAACTTGGGCTCTATGATCACAGTCACCTCTATTCCTTAATGCCATGCCACGCAGGCAGGCCTCACCTCCACTCCGTGAAATGTAGGAAATGACACCGCCTGAGAAGGCTGGCTTAGGGTTAGATGAGCTAATTCATGCACAACTCTGAGAGCAGTGCCTGTGTCCATTTATTGAGGATAAACCCTATAAATGTAAGTTTTTTCCCTTCTTTATTCACTCTAATCACTACTGAAAGTATAAAGATACCTAAAGTTCTCTTAATCTATGTTCCACTTCTTCTGTAAGAAGATTAGGGAAACTTTGAAGTGTTTATCCAAGATTACATCTACTAAAAAATGCCCTATCAGAAATAGAAGTCATGGGTCTCTTTTCCAGGAGAAGGGTTCTACAGAGGCCCACCCTGTGTACTTTCCCCATGCCTCATTTCCAAGTTATGTAGGTTTTAAATAATAAAGAGAAATTTATCCTTTGGGAAAGACTGAGATAAACATGCTAGGCTTTGAGGATGGAATTTTAGGGGCTCAGTAGATATCAAAATTGATTGTGTAGAGCTGGGAACCGTCCAACTGGAAGGGAAGTTGAACTTTGTGTATTTGTGTGAAGCTTAAAATATATTTATATTTATGATATATTTATCCTACATTTATTTTAATTTTAGTCTCATGATTACTTATTGGAAACAATGGTTTTCATTTAAAAATTTTAAAGCTTTTTATATTAGAAAGAATTTCAAACCTCCAGAAAATTTGCAGGAAAATAGTGGCCATATACCTTTTACTCAGCTTTACCAATTTTAACATTTTACCCCATTTGCTTTATCATTTGCTTTCATGTAGTCTTTCCTATACACAAACTATATATACAACCTATACAAACATTGCATTGCATATATAATATTTTTTTCTGAACCATTTGAGAGGAAGTTGCTTTTATCCTGGCTCTTTACCTCTAAATGCTTCAGTGTGCCTTTCCTAAGAATAAGGGTTATTCTCTTAAATATCATAGGGAAGCCATCAATTGCAATACATTTAACATAGAAATAATGCTTTTACTCAATCTACTGTCTGTATAGACCCAACTGATCCAATAATGACTTTCATGGCATTTTTAAAATTTAAAACTATCTTTTCTACCTTAAAAGTCTATTAATGTACAGAAAGTTGTTCAAGTGACATTCTAACTTAAGAGTGTAAAATTGTGCTGTGACCTGAGCAATTTTAAGAAGTATGTATATTAGAATGTATTTCTATTGGTTTTCTTTTGTTTTCTAGATAGTTATTAGATTTATACAGATTTCAATTTGAATAACGTGTTGACTTTAATTGAGTATAGACTGGCATTTTTGGGTACTGTCTGTACTTGGTTTGCTGAGGCTGCAAGCCAGCCCAGACCTGGACTGGGGAGTTGTAAATGCTTGGTGGAGTGCCCCTCTCATTAATAGCATCTTCCCTTACATGATGAAAGCGACTGTTTTGAAGTTTACGACACTACCCACCGCTCAGATCCTGCTTCCCTAACAGACTCTCGCTCTTCTTGTTTGAACGTAGACCCCGCTTACCAGTTCTGGTGCTGTACCATACCTTGAGTTTCTGTCCAGGTTTGGCGGAATTGACATAAATGTAGAAGCTCTGAAGAGGTAAGAGTTTTGTCTGCTTATGTGAAATTGTGAAATTTGGAATGATGACTGAGCGATAGAACAGAAGGCCATTAGATGTATCCTATTTCAGACATTATGGACACTTGTGTTGGTAGTGCTTATGCATATACATTTTAATGGAATTAATCCTCAGTCAAGCTTTTATTTAGAGAACATTGGCACATCTATGAAAGATATAAGATAAATAATGCTGCAAGAAAAATGGAAACATAGCAAATTAAAACCAGATTAAATATGTCATATGCAGAATTATGCACTTTAGTTTTGAAATAAAAATACTAAGATGCCTAAGGTAAAAAATCGTTGATTTTTATACATTTTCATTGTTGTTCATTCACAAGTGATCAAGTTTTGGTGGCTAGAAATGAAGTATTAAAAAAGGGATATTTAAATGAGTTCCTTTAATATTTCATAGCTTTAGTATAAACATGGGGTTCTTTGCTTTACCTGTCAAATGAGGGAGTCAGAGTATGACCTTTAATATCTCCATCAGCTATAAAGTCCTTTGATTCTAGAATATGATCTAGGAAATATTCTTTTCATAAAGAAAGTAATTTATTCAGATTGACTAAGTAAATAAGCCTCGTTTTCCCTGGAGTTGCACAATTATCAAATGTTGATATTATAGCTTTCATGATTGAATCTATCACTGAAGCAGTTTAAGTGTAAGAATAAGTGCAGCAGCTCCAAAAAGACTGACAAAATATTATCCTCTCCATGATCTGTTCTTTGCCCTGTTTAGTTAATAGTAATAGGTGGTGGACTAAGAGAATTTCCCGTCTCAGTCAAAAGAATGACTGGCTGTATTATAGACTGCATATCCCTACTTTTGGCCTGAAACCACCACCATTTGTTGGGACACCTATGCCTTCATGTAAGGATAAATTACAAATAGAAACCTGTATCACAGAAGGGCACAACAGGAACCTGCCTGTTTCAACACTGCTCTTGGGTGGGTAGGGAAAAAATTATAGTTACAAGTTTCAAGCAGTTCTGTGCTTGAATTAATACTTTTTGTGTGGTCCAAAGTATCTCAGGCTATGAATTTATTAAAAGTGATCCTGGGGAAGCAGATGTGGCTCAAGTGATTGGGCTCCTGGTCGATTCCCAGGGCTTCCTGGTGAAAAAGCAAGCTGGCCAGCGCAGAGTGCTGGCCCATGCAGGAGTGCTCACCCATGTGGAGTGCTGGCCCGTTTAGGAGGGCTGCCCACGCAGGAGAGCTAGTGCAGCAAGATGACGCAACCAAAAGAGACATTGAAGAGAGACAATGAGAGACGCAGCAAATCAGGGAGCTGAGGTGGTGCAAGAAATTGAGCAGCCTCTCTCCACTCTGGAAGGTCCCAGGGTCGGTTCCCGGTGCCACCTAAGGAGAAGACCAGCAGACACAGAAGAACACACAGAGAGCAGACAGTGAGCACAAAACAACGAGGGCGGGGTGGGTGCAGAAATAAATAAATAAATAAATCTTAAAAAAAAAAAAAAAGTGATCCTGGACTAGGTATGCCCATTTGTGGAGGAATACATCTTCAACCCAGCCCTTAAAGAATTCCCACAGATAAAGTGCCAAGTAACACTAGACCCCCCCCCCGCAACACACAAAATTAAAAACATATGAAGAGACAAAATAAAAAAAAGATGACTGCAAACCAATAGAAACAATATCCAGTGGAATCAGATATCCAGATTCTTGAAATATTGGGACTATTAGATACAGAATCTAAAACTAGTAGGCTTTAATATGTTTAAAGAAATGAAAAATGGGATTCAAAATAGTAATACAAAACAAGAGGAAATAAAAATGACAAAGAAGATTTGAAAAATTACAAAATAGAACTTCAGTTACTGAAAATTATAATTTTAGATATGAAATTCAATGGATGGGTGAAAACAGTGAATTAAGCTCAGCTGAAAAGAGTATTAATGGCATGAAAAATAGGTATGAAGAAATTATCCAGGATATAGTATAGAAAGACAAAGAGATACAAAATATGGAAGAGAGGTTTAAGAGACATGGAAAATAGGAAGAGTGTGACTAATATGCTTCTAATCAGATTTCCAGAAAGATAGAAGAGAAAGAGGTGATATTTGAAGAGAAAATGACAGAATCATAAACCAGATTAAAAAGATATGCCTATCTAGGCATATCACAGTAAAACTGCAGACCATTAAAGTCAAAGAGAAAAATCTTAAAAGTAGCAGGAAGAAAAAGAAAACGAACTGACTTCAGAAAAGTGGCAATTAGTCTGACACTGACCCTCACTTTTGACAATGAAAGCTAGAGGCCTGTGGAAAAATTTCCTCAATGTGCAGAAATAAAACTTTGCCATCCTACAATTCTATTCTGTATTTGTAAAAATAAGACTGACCTTTGTCTGTATGAGTTCCTAGGACCTCTTCTCTTTCTCCCATGGTGTATCCTTACCTACTGATATCAGAGTACTTGGAAAAAGGAGAAACATGTGACACTTTTGTCTACTGTGTTCAAGTCTCCCATTCAACCAGATCTTGTATACTTTCTTCATATTGACATATATAAAAATAACAGGGGGCCTATGCAGTTCGTGAATTAGCAAGTTATCAGACTAGGGCTGAATCTTGGGATATTGACAGAGTTGCAGCACAATTTCCGCAATTTATGGTGGTGGGACTTATTATTCTGGTCATGGCACTTCTGGAAATATGGGTTAGGAGGCCATAATTGGTAGCAACCAAAACTTGACACCATTGACAACATAGAATGAATACAACACATAAATAATATGCCATCTGTTCTGTCCTGGCCACATTATCATTACCAGAACTGGAGGCATCTAAAACTCATCCTGTTGAGGAACAAGTTCCTTAATGTCCTGCGGCACTTGATTAAGTTGGAAGCAACATGAAGACCAATTGGCTTCCAAAGAAATTTAAGACCTGGAATGATATTTTAAAAAAGGGTACATCTCTCAGTGAGTGAGAGCTGGTAGGGACAAAATATAGAACTATTGTTGTGTCTTGTTTAGAGGAGCTTGCACTATCTAGAATAATGATAGTGTCATCATAAGAGCCTTCAGAAACATCCATCGTGTTCTTTAATGGAAAGGAGCAACTGGACCTTTTGAGGCTTGCTCCTGATGGACATGTCGGACATTTCCGCAGAGGGACTGAAAGCGCCTTCTGCACATTAGATAATCTGGATGGCACTTGGCACAGTGTTGCCTCCCTGAAGAATAGCCACAACTTTCCATAATCAATACAGATCTACTAGAAGAACAACCAGATTAAAAAAAATCACTAAGGACATAGAATATTTGAGTAATACAATTGAAACACTTGACCTAATGGACATATATAAAACATTTGCCCAAAAATAACAGAATATAGGTTCTTTTCAATCAATATGCAAAAATTGACCATATATTGGGTCATAAAGCAATTCTCTGCAAATTTCAAAGGATTGAAATCATGGTGATGGATATGGAATTATGGAAACACTATGTTGGTAGGGTAAATTGGTTTAATCACTTTTCCAAACAGTTTGGCTTTATTTATTAAAGTTGAAGATACTCATACCCTATGCCCCAATAATTTTGCTACTAGGTATATATCATCACACTTCTACATATATACACCTGGTACATTTACATGAGTAAAGGTTCAGGAAAGTTTTGGCATTGTTTATGAAAGACCAAAACTGAAAAGAATTCCAGACGCCATCTAGAATAGAATAGAAAAATAGTGTTTTATTTTTATTGTGGAAACTCAGTATGTCTAAGACGGAACTCATAATCTTCCTCTTCAAACCTGCTCCAACTTAGAGGCTTCCCTAGCTCAGCCAATAGCAACTCTATCCTTTCAGTTGCTCAGGCCAAAAACCTTAGGGGTCACCCCTAATTCTTATTTTCTCCTTACATTTTGTATTTAATCTAAGTCAGGAAATCCACTGGTTGTACCTTCAAGAAAGATTTAGAATCTAACTACTTTTTTTTACTACCTCCATTAATACCTCTCCTTCCTCATCATTTCTTATCTGGATTATTGTGATGGTTACCTATCAGGTCTCCCTGTCTCTTCCCTCCCCTTTTCCCCAATCCTACTCTCAGCATAAGTCACATCATATCGTTCTTTTGTTCAAAACCCTGCAATGACTCCCCATTTCACTTGGGGTAAAGCTAAAGTCTTTGCAATGGTCTTCCAGGCCCTCTGTGATCTAGCTGTCATCTCTGATAGGCACTCCTGCCCCTCTCCTCTTTGTTTACCGTGCTCCAAATCCATTGAACTTCTTGTTGTTCCTGCCTTAAAGCCTTTCAAGTTTGTCCCCTCTGTCTGCAATGGTCTTCCCCCAGATATCCCCATGGGTAACTGTCTCACACTCTTTAGGTCAGTGCTTGAATGTTATATTCTCAATGATGCCTTCCCTGACCACCTTATTTAATTCTGCAGTTTTCCCTCCCACCCACATTTAAATCCTCTTTATGCTATTCAACTTTTACTTTAATTGATTAATTTTTTTTGTTTTGTTTATTTTCTGTTTTTCATGGCTAGAATTTAACCTCCACAAGGACAGGGATCTTTATCAGTTTTGTTCATTGATGTATCCCAAGCCCCTAGGACAGTGCTTGGCACATAGTGGGTGCTTCATATATATTTATTGAATAAGTAAATGAAAAAACACATGGCAATGAAAACTAAGAAGTGACACCTATAGTCAACATCCTTAATGAATCTCATGGACATAATATTGAGCAAGAGGATCAAGAAACAAAAGAAAGATTCTGTTCAGGTGAAGTTCAAAAATAGGCAAAAACTTAGTTGTATTGTTGAGGGATACATATATAGGAGGTAAAATTATAACAAAATAAAGGGAAATGATATCACAAATGTTAGGATAGTGGTTACCTCCAGGAGGAGAGGAAACATGATTAGAGAAGGGCATATTGGGGCCATTTTGTGTTTGGCTTTAGTTCTTGATTTAGATAATTGTTAAACAGGAGTTTGCCTTAATTATAATTAAACTTTACATATATGTTGTATCTACATTTATTCATATGGGTTATATTTCATAATAAAATTTAAAACTCAGTGGATTTACTCAATTGCAGATTAGACACTGATGAAGATAGAATAAGTGACCTGGAAGATTGGTCAGCAGAAATTAGACTACAGCAAAGAGAGACCTAGAGAATATAATCAAAGTTCTGTAAAGAGAATAGTGAGAGATGGGATGTGGTAATATTCAAAGAATCAGTGGCTGAGGATTTTCCAAAGTTGATGAAAGACACTATTCTGCTGATTTAGGAAGCCAAGGAAATCAAAAGCAGAATTTTAAAAGATCTTAAAAGAGGAATGGATGTGGCTCAAGCAGTTGAGCGGGCACCTCCCATGTGGGAGGTCCCAGGTTCGGTTCCCAGTACCTCCTAAGGAAAAAAAAAAAAAAAAAGACAATAAGCACACAACAAGCAAAAATGAGCAGACAATGAGCACAAACAACAAGCAAAAACAGCAAGCAAAAACAATGAGCAAACAGATGAGGGAGCCTTCTCGGGGGTGGGGTGGATAGGAATAAAGCAGCCAGAGGGTGGGGGGCGGAGCAGATGACCTTCAAAGGAGCAACATTTAGACAAACAGTGACTTCTGTACAGTAACAATGGAAACCAGGAATCAGTGGATTAATAACTGTGATGTGCTAAAAGGAAATTGCTGCCATCCTAGAATTATATATTCAGCAAAATATCTTACAATATTTTTAATACTGAAATAAAGTTATTCTCAAGCAAAATGTCTGGCCACCAACAGACACCCAGTAAAGGAAATTCAAAATATATACTTTAAGAAGTAGGAAAATAATCCCAGATGGAAGTTTTGAAATGATGCAAGAAGGAATGAAGCACAAACAAGATGGCAAATATGTGGTGAAATCTAAACACCTATTGACTATAGGAAATAATAATGACTTAAGGAATTTAAGAAAAATATAGAATTAAAATACATGATATTAGTAATATATTAATTGAGAGGAGGTAATTGAATTAAAATGTTCTAGAGTTCTTATATTGTCCTGGAGGAAGATAAAAGTTTTGATTTACTTTATATTTTAAAAGTATGCAGGTTGTAATTCCCAGAATATTATTCGATTAGAAATGGAGTGAATAACTTACAAACTTTAAGAGGGAAAAAATGGAATGATAAAACATGGATCAACCCAAAAGAAGGCAAGAAGCAGCAGCAGAATAGGCAGGACAAGTAGAAACCCCAAACGTATCAGTAATTATAATATTCTACTTAAAAGGCAAAGATTGACTGGATAAAAATATAGTAAAATCCACTAAGAGAAAAATCTAAACATAAGTGTACAGAAAGATTAAAAAGATATACTATTCAAATACTAATGCGAAGAAAGCTAGTATCACTAAGTTAATATCAGACAATAGAGGTGGTTGAGGTTAGGTTCTCCTCAAACTGATGCTGAGATGGAGTTTGGGGTGCAAGATGTAGACTAGGGATCAACACCTGTGAAAGGAAGAGGGCCGAAGCAGATTGTCAGGGGCACAAGTGAGGGCGAGGCAGGCCTGGCACAGCCACAGCTGGGGGGAGCTGGGGGACACAGGCTGCCAGTCAGAGTGCCTCCTCTCTGTTGCTTCATGTGGGCCATCCCAGGAAGGGTGTGACCTTGGAGAGGGGGCTCTCTGCGGCTGGAGGCAATCTTCCAATCCTCCTCCTACAGTTGTGCAGCAAGCTCTTCCTTGAAGAGAGGGACCTGGGCAGTGTGCCTTCATGGCTATCTTTTTCATGCAAAAGAAGGCATAATTGGAGACAAAGAGTGTCATTTAGTAATGTTAAAAGCTTCAATTCACCCCAAAGAGAAAAGTTTGAAATATGTGTGGCCCTAAAAACATAGCTTTAAAATATGTATTGCAAAAACTTTGTACAGATATGGACCTACATGGAGAAACAGATAAATCCACAGAGTGGGAGATTTTAACATCCCTCTCGGTTATTGATAGAACATGAGACCAAAATGATAAGGAAAATGTGAACAACACTAACCGTTTGAAGTTCTTTTTTGAATCCCAAAAGATTATGTTCTTAAACTAATCTATTCCTGTGGGGTTGGCACCCTTTGATTCCATTAGATTTACTTTAGATCACTTGATTAGATTGCTTTGATTGGACTACATCAGTGAGATGGTGAGACTCAGGTTGAGTCACTGCCCTTTTATTGGAGCTTTATATAAATAGAGACTCACAGAGAGAGACACAGAGAAAGGAAGCTGCCAATTTTGATCCTGCCACGTGAGAGTGGACTCGAGGATAGCTAGCAGCCGAAGCTTAAGCATGAAGCCCTCAAGAGGTGAGCCCATGGAGCAGCTCAAGGCTGAAGAGGTGAGCCATATGCCTGATAGCTCACAGCTGAACTTGGAAAGAAAGCGGGGCAGCCAAGACTGAGAGAGGAGACCTGGAAAGAGACAAGCCCTATGCCTGTTTGCCCATAGCTGAGCTCCGGGAGATGGTAGATTCAGGAGGGGGAAGGCAGGGACCTCAGCAGAGATCAGCGGCCATCTTGCTTCACCATGTGACAGGACCCTAGGGGTCACCAGTAGCTGACTTTGGTGAGAAAGCATCTCTACTTATGCCTTGATTTGGACAATTCACGACCTCAGAACTGTAAGCTTTTACCCCCAGTAAAATTCCCATTATAAAAGCCAACCCATTTCTGATATTTTGCATCTGCAGCCCTGTGGCAAACTAAGACAAACATGATGAACAAAATCGACCTGACGGACATATATAGAATACTGCACCCCCAAATTGCAGAATATTTAATTTTCAAGCACAGATGGACATTTCTAAAAATTAGTCCTAAGGGCCATAAAACAAGTCTCCACAAATTGCAAAGTATTAGTTTCATACATAGCATGTTTTCTGACCACAGTGTAAGTAAGTTAGAAATTAAGAACAAAAAGATAACTAGGAAACCTCCACATATTTGGAACTTAAGAAATATACTTCTAGGGACCAGGTGTGGCTCAAGTGATTGAGCGCCTGCTTCCCACAGTTTAGGTCCCGAGTTCAGTCCCTGGTGCCTCCTAAGAACAAATAAGTAAACAACAAGCAAAACAAATGAGGAAACCAACTCGGGGATGCTGATGTTGCTCAATGGTTGAGCACTGACTTCCCACATACGAGGTCCTGAGTTCATTCCCTGGCCCTGGTACTATTAAAAAAGAGAAAGAGAGAGAGAAAAAAGAAATCTACTTCTAGATAATTCATGGATCAAAGAAGATATCGTTGTTGCGGCCGACAGAAAGAAACCCAAGCGGCACTCTTGAGGGTACGGATGAACAAAGTTTTATTACGTGTGGGCCCAGAGGAGAATTCAGTCTCCAGATTCTTAGCCCTGTTTCTAGATTCTCATACGTTTATGTAGGAACATTAAGCAAGCAACTTCCTAAGCTAGTAGGCAGGCAGGTTTACAAAAGCAGAGGAGCGAGGGTAGCTTATCCTCCTAAGAGCAGAGAGCCATTAGGGAGGAAAAGAGTCGTTATCTGTTTAGAGTAGTAAATTTCAATTCAAAGGGGCAGTTGGGGACTACTTATCTTCCTGACATGGATTCCATGGAGCAAAGGTGGGGAGGAGGGGAGAAAGGGACCGAGGGGAGTTTATTTTCCTAAAGCTGTGGGTTTCTGCCGAGGAGGGTTAGGGTCCCAGCTCTTCCCTTATCATCATAATGGAACTACAATATTTTGAGTTGAGCAATAGCCAAATAGTAAGTATGTATGAAAACTGTGGGATTCAGCTTATATAGTTCTTAGAGAGAAATTTATCACCTTACATGTGTATTTGAGAAGAGAAGATAATGGCAAATGAATGAGCTACAGTTTCATCTCAAAAGGATGGAAAAGAAAACTGAACGGCCAAAAAACATCAAAAGTTGTTCACGCTCATTAATAAAAGGGGAAAGCACATTTAAACCACACAGTACCATTTTACACTCTTCAGATTGGCAATATTTCAAATTCTTACAACATGAAGTTGATCAGGACTGTGAAATGTTGATCGGGAAATAGAATATTGGAGCTCTTACACATGACTAGCAGGAAAATAAATTTTGTACAATTATTTTGGAAGTAATTTGGCATTATCTAAGTGAAATTGAAGATGTACATTTGTGTTCATGTGTGAGACTGGCCTGTAATTTTCCACTACAATTTTACTGTCTTTGCCAAGTTTTATTATAAAATATGCTAAGCACAGAGTGAGTTGATTCCATTTCTATGTTCTGAGGCGTTTGTGTAAGGCTGGAATTATTTGGTCAATGACTATTTGATAGAACCCACCTGTGAAATGGTCTGACCTGGCATTTTCTTAGTGTAGTATTAGGTTGAACCGTATAAAACTGCTGATATTAGATACTTTTAACATACAAAAAATGCAGCTTCACACGGTTCAGCCTAATCTTTAGGGATCCAGAAGCAAGGGGGCTAGAGACGACTGGGGTGGAAGGAGGGAGAAGGATGTGGTTGGGAAGGGGTGGGGCCGACCTGGGCTCAGAGGCCCTGGAAAGCCCATTTCTTCAGCAGGAGCTGGGTGGGATTTTTACTCTTTAAATCTTAAGCATATGTTACAGTGTTTTGTATCCATTCAATTTATCATTTAAACAATTAAAAACATTACATTTAACATAGGATTCTAAGATTTGGGCAAGGCACTTAACCCCTCTAAGCCTTAGTTTCCTCCTATGGAAAATGAAGTTAATTTCTGCTTAAAAATGCTCTGAAGGCTTCTTCTGACCCTTAGAATAAAGACCAGACTCCTGAGGCCCACAGCACCCACAGCAGATTCTGCTTCCTTCTCTGAACTTACCACACAAGCCTTGGCCCTGCTCCGGCCCCCTAAGCCCAGGAAGTGCCAAGCTCCTGCCCTCCAGGGCCTTCCCTCCGCTGCAGGCTCTTTCACCTCGCTTTGCTTCACCTGGAAAGATTTTCCTCCAGGGGATTGTGCCTCCACTCCCACTCCTCAGTTTGTCGGTCTCTCTTCAAATGACACTTGATTAGAGAGGCCTTGGTTGTCCACTCCATCCCAGAGAGTCACCCCAGCTTGCCCAATCCCAAACCCAACCCCCGTCCACCTATTTTCTTCATGGCACCTGCTACTATTTGAACTTAACATTACTCACTTATTTCCTGCTCATTGCAGTCACTCTCATGAAGCTGCTTCAACAGCAGGAGCAGTGCCAGGAGGAGGCTCACGTGGCCCCAGAGCCTGGGATGTGGGGGGCACTGGATGGATAGTATGCAGCCAGCCCTCCCCCCTCCCCCCCTCCAGCGCCTGTCGCCTAGCCCCTGCCATTCTGTTCCAAATAGGGACAATAAGAAAATGCAGATGGAGCCAGGGGATGATGTGGACACACACATCCACCAGGAAGGCCTTCCCAGTGGCGTGGAAAGTGTGCTGCAGTCGCCTCTGAGGTCCGCAGCCACCCAGGGCCAGGAGCAGATCTGAGCCAGATCACCTAGCCTGACTCCTGGCACCTCCACATGCCACCTTAGGCTCCCTCAGTGCCCCCATCAGCAAAGTGGGGTGATAACGGTGCCCACGTCCTGGGGCCACCATAGGGATGAAATGAGATAAGGCTTGTTTAGGCTCGGTGCACAGTCTTGCTCTTGAGGGCTCAGCTAGGATTATTTAATTCCCACACTGCCCGGTGAGGAGCAAATGTTATTACATTTTTAATTTTACAGCTGAGGAAACTGAGGCATAGAGAAGCTATGTAATTTGCCCAGGTTCACACATTTAGCAGATGGTAGATCATGAGGAATACCTTGCATTTTAAAATAATTTATTTTAAAGTCCTGATAACTTTGATCTCTGCATGTCCTATGTCAACATTTATTGGGTTAAAACATTTTAACAACAACAACAACAAAACAATTTTATGTTTCAGGAGAGCTGGGAATGAAATGAGTCAATGCCGGCCATTAAAAGAACTCGAAGTCCAAGCAGGAGAAAAGGTGATGGAGATCTTTAAAGTTATTCTTCCCCACCCTACGCAAAAGGAATTGTTAGCAGGGGTAGATGATGCACAACGAGCCGTGCCTTGTCATCTCAGCTCGCATGTCAGAGTCCTCCTGACTAAAGAGATTTTCTCATAACCAGCAGACAGGAAAGCCTGTGCTGGGGCTACTCTGCCTTGAATGGAGTCTCTCTCGACAAATGACACCGGCAGAAGTCTCGGAATATTAATTACTTTCGCACTGACTTTAGCTCCTTATTAGTAGTGCTGGCTTTTCTGTGTTTGTCTAAGTCTGAAGCAGGTTTTTTTCAGAAAGAGAAAACGGCTGCTTTTCAGCAGTCAGTGCCAGTCCAGAGCAGCATGACAAAAAATCCAGTAAAACTCAAGGGTGCTACATGTTCAAGGATTGAGTGAGTTAGCCACAAGAGCGACAGCATGTGTAGAGAAAATGAGCATATAGCTTTGTTCCTATTTGCTGATTACGGTTAGATCTCCCAGCATGCAGGTGAGGAGGAGATGCTAATGCCGTTCAGCAGGTGGACGTGGTCTCCTTTGTACAAAGGAGCCTGTCCTTTACACAAGCAGTTTGAGAAGCATGCTTTAATTTACTTGACTCAATGTGTTGATTTGAAATGTGACAAATTTTCTTTCCTTTTTGCACTCTTCTGAGATTTTCATACATTTCAAAATCAAAAATAGCCAGAAAGCCACAAAATGTTTGTCTGAATTTCCCTGGCTGATGCCATTAGCACCAGAAAATTCATCTCATTATGATCTTTTTTTTTTAACCAGTGCATACTCCTAAAAACCTAGTTCCCCTAAAGTTTATATCAGTAGAAACCCTGGTATAATTATTTGCTGTTTCTGTAATGGTCTGTTTATTATGCTGTAAGAAATAGGTAATGTGGTTGATATTATTTGTGGTATCTATTTCATTTGGCTTTTTGTAAACTGCGTTAATCATGAAATACAGCTAGACAAGTCAACTATTTATGACAGTCATCATAGCAGTATAAATACTGTCCTGAGCCAACAATGTACCTTTACAATTAACATGGTGTGGAAGGACATCGGCCAGGCTTATAAATGACCGAAAAAGAGGTTATGGTAAAGACCAAGGAGCGGATGAGCGAGGGTGTGACTGAGAGAAGGCTCAGTCCCCGTGCAGCATGGGGATTTTCTCTGCCTTTCAGACCAGCACCTCTGGCGGCACAAGGCTGGGGACCCAGTTCAGACCTGGGTCTCCGTCTTGGGGCTCTGCCACTTACTAGCCGGGTGGGCCAAGGCCTTGACATTTGGTTTGCTTACCTGTTGGCAGGGATAACAACACCCACCTCCAAGTGTTCTTGTGTTGCTTAGAAAAGCACCTGGAACCTTCCATCAATGTCAGCTGATATGATAGGTAGGAATACAAATGAATCTCATTCCTTATCCTCCCCAGCCCCCACCCCCAATCAATAGAATAACACAAACATACTCCTCAACTGTGGGCCATGTGCAGTGGCCACATACTGTCATATGGGGCTGAGCAGAATCCTCTGGAACCATCAAAATGTGGCTCTGCGTGGGTGTGTCATTGTCAGGTGATCCGTGAGGTTTGGGAATGAAAAAGTGCTAATTTGTTTAAAATATAAGTCCCCAAGGATTATCTGAGCCAGGAGCTAATGCAGATGTCTCTGAATTTGGGGAGCCAGACTTTGCTAAATGCATTTCTGGCCTCGTGTCCCTAATCCAACAAACAATTAGCTGATGGAACCCCAAACTGACCAAACCACCATGCTCGTATTTCCTGATGGTTCTGTTGCAAGCTTAGCCTGCCAGCTGGCTTCTCACCCTGCCCCGGCTCATGTACTCAGGACCCTCCAGCACACGTTCCTGTTCACGCTCATTACCCCGTCAGACCCTCAGGCTCTGTACTTCCTGTTCTCCACCAGTCAAGGGAGAAGGCAGGTTGGAAGATCTCCAGGCCCCTTCTCTCTGTCTTTTGTTTGTTGTGGCCCATGGCTTTACCTGGAAAAGGCCACTGTCTGTTGCCATACAGCTCAATATTTGGGGGTTGGAGGCAGCGCTGTAAGCCCTGGGTGGTCCATGTGTGGTCTGCAAGCATCTTCTTCAGGCTTCACCTGGCCCTGGTCCCTCGTTTGTTCTGTGCTACTGGTAGGCACTTTGCATCCTGCACACACCGTGCTTGACCTCACTCCCTGACCCCGTGCTTTCATTTTAGTCTCAAACATGACTCTGTGCCTTCTTTTGGTACCTCCTCCATGACTTTGACTTGGCATCTCCTGTTCTTGAGTTCTCTGGTCATCAAGTTCTTTGCTTGCATGCTTGGCAGTGCTCTTCTAGTCTCCTAGGAGACAGAGGGATTTGTGGAATCAGGCACACCTGTCCTTAAATCTAGATTCAGCAGCTTCTCAGGGAGGCAGGGGTGGGGAGTGGGGAACTTCGGTTGGGTTTCTCACCGATCCAGTTTCCTCACTGGTACAGGGGAGGCAACAAAGCCTACCTATCAGAGTAGCTACCAGAATGAATGATGATAATGTAAGTGAAGGCCCTGGTACATAGAAGATGCTCGATATATGTCAGTCTCTAAAGTCAGTACCAAACCCTTCCTGTGCCGGGCTTTACCTGCCACCAGGTGGCTCTGCCTTGGCCACGGAGGCTTATGGATGCTTTCCCCTGTGACAAACAGGAAACCCTAACTTAACTAGATTAAGCACTAATGGGCTTCTCATCTCACCTAAGGAGTCAGGCCCTGTGATGGCCTCAGCTACTCTGAGTTGTTTCACTGCCTTCTGGCTTGTTTCTCCTCCTGCTTCCTAGGAGGTTGCCACCATTCCAGGTGTATCATGCACATACTGAAGTCCAGGTTTTTCCATTGTGCTATTCCTTCCAGTATGACTCTTTATAAACAGGGGAAAGTTTCTCTTCATGTGTCACAGCCCAGAATTATGTTCTGAACCCAAACCAGTCCCTGACATTGGAATTGGTCCATCGGGAATGGCCTGGACCAAGCCTGCTTACCCCCTGGGGTGGTGGCTGGGCCTCCCTCTCCAGAAGTGCATGGCTCCCTGGAGGAGGGAGGATATCTGAACACAATGAAAAACAGAGGGTTTTGTTGGAAAGGGGATAGGAGTGGAGGTGGGTGAATTCTGGGATGGCAATTAATAGGAATCACTTCAGCCATCCACTAAGAAGAACCACTGGGGCTGGCTGGGCTTAACCTTTTGGACTCTAAAGTAATCTTTTGGATTTTGCTAACTCCATAGCTAGCACTTATTGACCACCTACTAGGAGCTATTCTAAGTGCTTTAGTGTATTAAATCATGTAATTCTCAGGAAAGCCCCATGAGGCAGGTGCTATTATCATCCCACATTGTTACAGGAGAAAACTGAGAATAGAGGCTAAGCAGTTTGACCAAGGTCACTAAGCTGGAAGGCGGAAAAGCCACAGTTCTAGCCCCAGTTGCCTGGCTCTAGAGTCCTTGCCCCTAACCATTGGGCAATCCTGCCTCTCCAGAGGGCCTCCTTGGGAAAAGTGCTTGTGCTTACTTTGCATTTGGCGAATGTGAGTCCTTGTCGTGCCTGTGGGTTGACCCAGTCTTTTGCCAGAGTGAAGTCTCTCTGCTCTCCATGGCTGCATGAATAGAGTCCAGGTGTTGCGGTGGAGCGTGTTTCTTTCTTTCTTTTTTAAAAATTTTGTTCTAACCATAGAGTCACGTTTTCATCCATGGGGAGTCTTATTTTTTTT
>JAKSZT010054301.1:6788718-6882424 GCA_026826555.1 Tolypeutes matacus | reverse complement strand
CCCCCTGCTATATCTCTTAAGGTTGACCAGAGATACCTAGAGTTACAGTCTTTTCCCATACAGGATGGTCATATAATAAATCAGGCTTAGTTTATCACCAGCATTCTAAAAACCAGACCTAGGGAGGAAAACGAGGTCTGGGGACACATGCGTGGTTTCTAATATAGCGAATGTTTAGCCCACCCTGATTATCACAGAATCAGGACAGTGAGAATATTCGCAAGGAGTCTTATTTCAGATGGTCATTTGGGAGTGTTCTTTGCTTTTCTCTCTCTGGTGTCCTGCCCCTTAGACTCTGCCCCACCTGCCCAGTCTTTTATGCCCCCTGCCTGTCCTGCAGGGCCCCAGCTCCCCCGTGGAGAAGTGGCGTGTCCGAGGCCTACACAGTTCTTCACATATTTAGGATGAGGAATCTGCCAGGAAGCAAAGGAACTCAGGCAAAACTTCAGTGTGTTGCTGGCACAATGTTTGGTCTTTTCACTCTGTTTTGTCATTTATTAATTTACCACCTGAGGTGAAGATGGAAGTGAAAGAAGAGGATAACATAGAAAGAAAATCCCATTTTGCTACTTAAGGTGGGGGAAACACTAATCTTAACCATGTATAGAGAATTACTAGGAAACCTGAAGCTACTGTGACCTGAGGACACAGTATGTTTAGGAACGCCATGGCCTTCCCCTCTCTCTCTCCTGCAAGAAAACCTGTTCTTAACTAAAGACTAGAACTCAAGAATGTGCAATTCAGTTAAAGAAGTATATAAAGAAAAAAAACAAAGCACATCTAAAATCAGGAAAATTCTTTGAGCCTGGGTGCCAGGATGTCAGAACATCTGGTCTACCCAGTCAGCTGTGACTAGTATGTCTGTTGGACCCCGAGTGATCTGACACAAGTTTTTATGGGATTACCCTGGTGCCTTGGAGTTGTATAGATACAGCCTTAGCTGTTTTAAAGCAATTAGTAAATAATTATAGGTACTAAGCTGCTTTCTTGCTCTGTAATATCCTCATGAAGAAGAGACAAAAGTGATGGGTAGATTCATTTTCTCAAATAGGTGAATTTTCTTAAAGAAGAAATTTTAAAAATTATTGCTTGAGGAACAAACAAACAGTTATTAGTTGGAAACATAACCATTTCATAAACAAACCTTAACATTATAGTACCACATTAGTGTGAGTGAATGTACCAGAGTGCAATCTGTTTAATAAAAAGACTGTGTCAAACTCAAAATGAGGCCATTTGCTAAAACGCACAAGCTTCCAGTTAAGCTGTAACATTCTCCTAATCTCTCTCCCATCAGCTCCATTTTGGTATTATCGCCTATTGTAGCAGGTATTTGAACACATCTCCTCTTTCATCTGAAGAAAATATTAGCATATCGCAGAGCTGTTGGGACAGATTGTATCTGAGGCACGTTTTCCTCCCTGCAGAAAAGCCTATCAATCATAACTGAATATAGTGATTAATAATGTCACAGCTTTTATTCGTGTGTCTATGTGCAACTAAATGAAGAGTAGTGCTTACATTTTGATCTAGAAAATTTCACATCACAAAATAACCAGTTGCCATTTTATTTAAAAAATTATATTGAAAATAATTCTTCCCCAGGACCTATTTTTGGTTACTCTATGATTAATTTACTAAAGCCTTCATCAGGAAACTATAACAAAGATGCTGTTACACCAGAATTTGTAATTATTTCAGGCAAAGGTTATCTTGTTTTTTAAACAACATCTTCCTGCATGTAGCAAGTCAAAGTACAAACAAGATTGCACAAGTAAATGTTTAGGACAGTGGGGAGAAGAGGCCAGAGCACCTGGCTTACCTGGCCTGTCTGCACGTCTGAGCGGCAACCCTTACGAGCCGTGTGACCCTCAGCAAGCTAACCTTTCTTGAGACTGTTTCCTCATCTGTAAAATGGGGAAATGATATTGCAAGGTCTTCCCAATATTGTTGGGATTCTACATGAAAATAAATATAAATTGGTTCTACCATGTGCTGAGTCCATATACTAAAAAAAAGTTGGAAGTTTTCATTTGGAGGAGATAAGGCATAATGTGTTTGCATGTGGAAAGTTAAAGGATAATATCTTGTCATTTATAGTTTAAAGTCCCTGAGGGATAGGGTAAGAGGGCAATCTGCTGACAGCACCCACATTTACTTCGTCTGGGGCTCCAGACTCACTGCTGTCCACAGGACAAGACATAACTTTTGATTGTCCCCCCCAGTGTACCCCTGGATGCCTTCCTCCCTTGGTCTAAGCCTGCCTCCCTCACCACCACCTTTGGTAAACAGATTCCATTATTTACCTACTCATTGGTCCCTCTCTCCCTTACTAACCCTCTCCTATATCCAGTCCATGAGCAAGTCCTGTCTGCTTTATCCCAAAATAGATCCTAAACCCATCCACTTCTCTCCATCCCTCTTGTCAGCAACTTCTTAAGTGGTTCTCTTGCTCCCTTAAAATCTATACTCTATATTGGCAGCCAGAGTTATCTTTTCACCACAAAAGTCAGATCTCATCAGACTCCTCTGGTTCAAATGCCCCATGGCTTTTGGTTGTATGTCGAGTAAATTCCAAACTCCTCATCCTGGCTTAGAAGACTCTCCCTGCTCAGGCCGGGCTCTCCTCCTAGCTGCATCGTGGACAGCTCTCTTTCGCCCTCCCCAGCAGCCATTTTGTGTTTCTCACAGGCCAAGCTCCTCGATGCCTCCATGCAAGCTGTTCTCTCTGCCTGGAATTCTCTTCCTCCCGTCTTCAGATGGCTGAATCCTTCCCGTCAATCAGCTTGAATGTCACTTTGCGAGAGGGACACTTCTTGACTACCCTATTGAAAGTCGGTGTATTTTCTTTGGACAGTTAGCATTCTCTGAAATCTTGTGGGCTTTGTTTGTTCACCTAGTTATCACTGGGATGTCTGTTGTGTGGGAGCAGGCACCTGCTCCATCCTGTCCACCCCCGTTGCCTTAGTGCCTTGGACATACCCAGCATCTAATAGGTGCTCTGCAAATGTGTGTTGGATGAATAAATGAAGTTCTGTAGGGAGAGTTTATGGTAACTGGAATAGCCAGGAAAAACTTCATGAGAATGGTGAAATTAGACCTTGGGTTTGGACCATGGATGGGGTTTGGCTGCATGTTGAGGACGGGGTAGGGGTGAGATGTGCGGTAGGTAGCTTTCAGGATTGCAGTCTGTCATGAGAAGGGGACATGAAGGTGCGGGCGGTCAAGGTGCAGCACGGCATGGTGAGGAGACACATCCTGTGACCCTTCGGTGGAGAGTTACGTTTCTCAAGGCAGGCTGGGACAGATCAATTTTGACATGTAGGCTGGAGAAGAAGATGGGGGTATATGAAGGCCAGGTTTTAATCCTAAAACATGAGGGGATGTATTAAAGATTTTCCTCTTTCTTAGAGAAGTTGTAGGTTCATAGAACAATCAGGCATAAAATACAGGATTCCCACATACCATCCTATTCCACCTTGCATTGGGGTGGGGCATTTGTTACCACTGATGAACACACATTTTTATAATTATAGGCCATGGTTTAATTCAGGTTCACTGTTGGTGCTGTGCAGTTCCATGACTTTTTTTCTTATTCTATTACCCTATAAACAGCCTAACATTTCCCCTTTAAGCACATTCAGATATACATTTCAGGGCTGTTAACTGCATTCACAGTGTTACGCTGCCATCGCCACCATCGCATTGAAGGTTTTTGACAAGGGGGTTATGACATGAGAAAGGAGGTATTTAGGAGATTGCCGTCAGCAGTATAATGGATAAATTTGACGGGCGTTACTAGGGGCTCATTAACTCTTACAATTAATGAATGAACAGAATCAGGAAGGCAGTGTGGGTATTTCGGGACAAGTGGATCAGTTTTCCAGGAGGAAAGATGTCTGCGGGAGGTGATTGGGAGGACATAGGCAGCTCCAGCTCAATGCATGCCAAGTGAACTTCTGGCGTTTTCCCCCAAACCTGCACCATCTTTGACTTCTCTTTCATCTGCTCCCAAGATTCATTGAATCACCAAGTTCTCCTGACATTATCCCTTAGAATTTGCCCCATCTTTTCCATCACTGTTTTCTTCCTCCTTGAAGATTCATAGTGCACTTCAGCATATTGAAAGGCTTGGAGAAACCCATTTAATGTTGCTGAAGCCTTTCCATGTATTTATTGATTTAGCTCTAGTTAATATCCAGAGGAACTTGTGTTTGGAGGAACACCACTTTGGGATGAGATGATAGATGAGGCCCTTTTCTATGCTGGTTTAGTTCCTCCGTTAGGTGGTCTGTGGTTGGCTTGGATCTTGGCAAAGGACTGAAGCAGTAGGGTGGGGTGCAGGTTGGCTCAGCAGGGCCATGTGACCTACACAGTCCTCTTCGTTTGGCTTGCCGTTCTCAAAGCAGGCCCCCTCCCATGATGTCCAAACAAAGAAGAGAGAGAAAGGAGAGTCAAGAAATATTTCTTCTAGATCTGGTACCCTTTGCAGAGTCCTGGGTTTATAGATTTGTGGCTGATTTTCATAGCTGTGTCACAAGTTCACTGGATACTAATATCTTATTAAAAGTCTTTTAGCTATACGTTGCAAGTAACCATTTTAAAAAGTAAATTAAACGTGGGGAAAAGTTTTTGTGGCCTATGCAGTGTATAACAGCAAGTTTCCCTCTTCACCTGGCTGCAAGGAAACCTAAAACCAAATTTTTGCTCAATCCTACCATCTATGTTAATTTTAAAGGTTGCTTTACCTCTCTTTTAGTCAGCTCTCTTTTCTCCATTTCCACGAATCTTATTTGGGTGTCTTTTTATGCAAGCTTGTTCAATTTCTGGCAAAGGCAGAGCATATATACACTCATTGAGTACCTGTGTAGTCCTTGGCCTGTGGGCACAGGCACCAGAGCAGAGAGAGAAAGCATCGGCAGTGGGGGCAGGGAGGCGCAGCCTTTGTTAAAGGTCAGCACCGCCCCGTGCCTCTCCTCCCACATGTCTCCAAATTGAAAGTTTGTGTTTATGAGCTTCTGAATGTAGTCTAATTTTTTCCTATCTGGTTTGGCTCATCTCTACCAGCTGGTAAATAGGAAATGTTCACGGTAGGAAGCCAATACTCTGCAGAGTGTAAACAGATGGAATCGATATAAAGTGACAAGTTAGACTGTGCTATTGAGAACACTGAGCCAAAACGGAGAACATAACAGTCAAGCTACTTATTTCGTTCCAGTTCATTTAGTCCTGAATAGCGCTTCATATCTGCACAGCTGTGTTGTTCTTTTTTTCCCCCTTTTCTTTCTTCTGGGTTGATAATGACAATTTCAAAGAAAAACTTTAATTAAAGATTTTATACGAAATAGCCAAAAGTAGAATAATAAGGAAAATGAGCATTGATGTGTTTATTGTAAGAGAAATCCTTTTTCATGGTCTCATTTAAAAACTTTACTTTTAAAATGTAAAACAAGTTTAATAGTGGCGACAAAAAAAGGTGCCAGATTGACAGCAGTGGATGCTGGACGCTTCTGTTTTGCTGCAGAGCCAGGACGGAGGGGCCACTCGAAGCCCCCTGCCCTGGGTTCAGTCCACGTGGTCAGAGCACTGGCTCCGGCCCCCTCCCTGCTAGAAGCCGGGTGAGAAAAGCGGCTGCTGCGGGTGAGGAACCGCACAGGAGATAGCCACACAGGAGCCAACAGGAATAAAACTGGGGAAGGTGTAGGATAATTTGCAGGTAGTGGTCTGGCCTGAGGCAGCGTCCCCTCCCTCTGGGCAGGGTCACAGCAGAGCCAAGCTGTCGAGGGACTTTTGTGTAGCCTCAGTGGGACTTTTGGCTTTCAGGGAGGGAAGCAGTAGGCCTCTTCTCATCTCCTTTGAAGTCTGGGTGGTCATATTTATTTGGGTTCACAGCTTTCCTTCCTGGAGCTCAGAGTGCTATAAAAAGAGTTTTAAACCAAGAACTAGAGAAAATAATGGCATCCCCGGCTAGCACTGTATTACTGAACCATCGGAACTCAGTGGGGTACGAATATGAAGCAGGTTGATTTTTCCCTTCACTGCTCTCAAACAGGCACCAGCAAATCGCCCTTTTTCGTCCCTGAAGGGGGCGTCTCCTGGCTTTCTGGTCACACTCAGGTACGAGACAGTGCAGTGCAGATTTATAACCTCGAGCGCGTCCCTGGTTCAGCATCTCCTTCCCCGCCCCCACCTCCTTCCAGCTCTAGGGGAGGGGCGGGGCCCAGGCTTCCGTTCTTTCTTCTCTCCCTTGTTCTGCTTCTCCCCCCACCCCCACCCCCACCCCAGATGTGGAGTCCGTGAGGAGGGGTGGGGGGAAGGAAGCAAGTGTCTCTCTGTCTCATCTGGTATCCTCTGTTGGCAGCATGTAAAGGCTGCTCTCTTATAGGACAGTGCCTGGGGGGCCTCTGAACTGTGTGGTTTCCTGATGAGAAGGCTCAGCTCTGGCTTAACCTCTTGAGACTTCTCGGCCCCTACTCCTGGTAGTCTACCTCACATCCTCTTGATGCTCAGGTCCCTCAACTGATGAGCAGCCCCTTGGGAGCAGGACAGCTCAAGCCCGCTACCTTTCTTGATGTGGATTTAACCCATGGCTAAGGGTCCTGCCCATGCCATGTCTTTCTAATCTGCCCCTCCTGCTCTGCTCTGCTGTCCCAGTACAGTTCTCTGCACCTCTCCTGAGAAAGGTGCAGAGCAGACCATGGGAAATGAGATGCTTATGTCCCCTTCTTGTAGGTACCTGCCCCTGTCTATAGGAGGATTTCCTTGGCTTACCAAAGCGTCTTCACCTGAATGCTCTAGTCACCCCGTCCATCCACCCACTCATATGTCCATCCACCCACCCATCATTCATTCACTCATCATCCAGACATCATCTACTCATCAGACATCATCTACTCATCATCCATCCATCCATCCATCCATTCATCCATCCATCCTATCAACAAATATTTATTGTGCCAGGTTCTGTTCTCAGCCCTGGACTTCTGCCTCCAGACTTCCCTCTCTAGGCTTCTGTAATCTTAGACTGGGTGGTAGGGTAGTACAGTGGGAGGAGGAGGGGCTGAGGCAGAGGATAGTGCTGGTTCAGCCACTTCCTAGTCCCTGCAATGGGGCTGTGGTCCTGCTGCCTATATTCTGGCGCTGCTGTTTGGGTCACTGTCCTCAGCCTTTGCTCCTGGTCAGCAGTTCTCAACACACCAAGTGTGATGTGTGTTATTAGTATGTCCTGTGTAAGGCATCTGCTCACGTATGCTCATTTCATCTTAGCTCTTAGGTACTCCTATTTCACACATGATGAAACTGAAGTTTAGAGGAATTGAGTTGCTTTTCCAAGATGACCTGAGCCATAGGTATGGGCTGGGATTTGAAGTCTCAGTTCTGAGCCTGTGACTAGTCACTGGGCTGTTCTGCCTTGTGGAGAGGAGTGAGGAAGGGAAGCAGTTTCACACCTTGGCATTGCCAGGGTCCCTCCAGCCCCGAGCAGAACTGCGTGGTTTATTTGCGCAAACCACCATGCCTGGGGAGGGGTGTTTATCTTCCCCACTCCTCAGCTTTCAACCTCAAGTCAGACATTCTTTGCTTCTTGCTGTAGCATGTTTCTGCCCCTTCAAAATTCATCTAATTCTCTTTTTGAATATTTTAATTTAAAATGTGCCCCTATCTCTTCCTGTGCAGTAATCCCTTCCTTCTTTTACTCCACTCCCATGTGAAATATGGGCTTCCTTTCTTTGTTTTAACTATTAGATGAGCAAGTCCTGGTTTGTGTTATCACACTTAAGAACTCTAAAACTTTCTGTCCTGCTCTTTCCCAGCCTTGCTTTCCAGACCGGAGAACTAGTGTTTTAGTCTGTCTGTGTGTAGTTACCTTCCCTAGATTGCATGATTCATGTGTCATCCCCCAGGCCTTGAACATCTACCCAGACCTGGGTCCTGGGGACATGGAGAGGGTCAGGTGATGCCCAGCCTCAGGGTCTGCAGTGTGGAGAGCAGCCGGGTGAGGGCACAGGGGGCCACGCCTGGCCCAGCTCAGGGTGGCATGGGACTAGGGCTTGTGCCAGGGCTTGTAGAAGGTGCTTGGCAAGAGCCACCTTGGGGAAGCTTCTTTTGAAAGCCTCAGGCCCATTCCTGGGCTCCTGAGCCTTTATTTTAAAGCCATAACTTCTGCTATTTTTAAAAATTTTCTTTTTACATACTCAGTGCTTTTCCTTGGATTTCGGCCTGAGAAAGCTCCCCTGACCCTCCTTTACCCACTCAGATACACATGAGGGAGGTGCTAGGGGAGAGTTTTGGGCTCATGTTCCTGATGCGCATGACACCAATGCCATGACACCAGGGTTTCGAGAAAAGAAGGAGTTTTATTGTGAAGTCGGCCAGCAAGGAGACAGGAGCCTCACCTCAGCTCTGTCTCCCTGAGCAGGAGAGGTGGGCGGGTAAGGGGCTATCCAGTTTGGGGAAGGCAGGCTAAAGGGAGTGGCTAAGGGGCGGATTTAAGCGGAGCATGCTCTATTGCAAATCGTGCTCAGTCACGCATTGGAGGTTCAGAATGGAGGCTTAGCATGCCCAGTGGCTGGAACTGGTTAGAGCCAGCTTCACAGGTGCTGTAAAGGGAAAGGAAACAGTAACTTACCCGCAAGGCAACAAACCTCCCACGAATAAACATAAGGAGGTAGACATTTGAACTAAAGGAAAAGGGAGACCTCTAGAAACTTCTGTAAACCAGTAAGGGAGGGTTTTTCTGAAAAGTGGGCTGGTAAGTGGCAGTTTCAGAATGAAGCAAGAGCTGGTAAACTTTTTGAGTAAAAGACAAAATAGTAAAGATTCTAGACTTTATAAGCCAAACAGTTCTGTCCAGCTAGTCACCTTTGTCCTTGTAGTGCGAAAGCAGCCATAGGCAATATGGAAATGAATGGGCATGGCTGTGTTTTGTTTATGCGTTTTGTTTATGGATACCGAAATTTGAAATTCACATAACTTTCACATGTCAACAAATATTAGTCTTCCTTTGATTTTTTCCCCACCATTTAAAAATGTAAATGGAAGAGGAATTGGGGAAACCAAAAGAGAAGCCCTGAGTCCTGCCTGGGAAGGGCCTCTGTGCAGCAGACACAGCTTGCTCATTCGCTGTGCAGAGATTCAGTGCACACCCCTCTGTCCAGGAACTCTCCTAGGCCCTGAGGATACTGCAGCAAACAGAACCACGTCCCTGCTCTGTGGTGCGTCCATTGCAGTGTGGGGAGGAAGACAGTAAACAGAAGTGTTGTTGGATGCTAAGAAGAGAAACGAAGCAAGTAAAGATCGAAAACTGTGGGCGGCCAGGGCAGGCCTCTCTGAGCAGGTGACATGTGACCAAGACGGGGATGCAGCTGGGACAGGGAGAGCCATCCAGGCAGGCAGAGGAGAGCAGCTGTGCAAAAGTTTTGAAGGCTGAGTGTGCTTGTTGTAGGTGAGAACGAACCAGGAGGCCCCTGTAGCCGGGGCGAAGGGAGTGAGGGGGCAGTGTGTGAGGGGTGAGGAAGAGAGTGGTGAGGCGCCAGCTCTTCTAGGGCCACGCTGAGGGCTTTTGGGCATGTGAGGAGACGCTGGCGTGCTTGTACATTTCCAAGTAGTTCAGTATGGCTGGAGCTGAGTGGGCTTTGTGGGGACAGAGCTGGGGGCATTGATGAAAGCAGGAGGCTTGCAGACAGCTGGCTCTTAACGCACACTTGTCCCACTTAGGCTAAAATGGCAAATTTCTAGGTAGCTAAGAAAGAAGGAAGATAAGTTCTGGCCTCCCCAGCCTGAGCTTTCTCTCCTCACCTTTTCCTCTCCTGCCCTGTTCTTCCTTTCCAAGGAAGCAGAGAAATGGTACAGGCCTGGGCGGTGGCATGCTCACTCTTGCTGGGAGCCTGTACCACTTTATTCCTTTATCCTTTTTCTTCCATCATGGATGGGGCGAGTTTTGTACACCATGGCCCTTACTTTGCTGCCTTTGATGAGCCTCACCATCTGCAGCTAAATTCTTCGATCTTGCCAAACTTTAGTCTGACAAATGATAAGAAACTTGGAGACATACCTCTGGTGGGTGTGAGTTCCCTGCCAGATTTGTGCTTCCCAGCTTCCACCCTGCAGATCCATATGGGCTGTTTTGGGATATTAAAAAAGCGCATCGCCTCCTGTCCTCCGACTTATCAGAAGAGGTGAACCAGGATTTGCAGCAGGCGAGGTGCTGAGATTTTTATGTTATTTGGCCATGGGAACCAGTGTTCTTGGGCTGAAACTCCTTTGGATTCCTTGAGACAAAGTGGCCTTGCTGAGGCTGGAGGCTCAGAAGCCATTTCCCCTTGAGCCATTGACTCCTCTCTTTTCCCCTTGATATTCCCAGTTTTGGACATTGGGCTCGTTTAGCCAGAGTTCTCTAGTTGTTAGAAGTAGGATTTGCGTAAAGCACTTGGCCTGGGGCTTTACCAGACATCCAATAAATGCTTGTCCAATTATCACATTATTATATTGCAATGTTCTGCATGCATGGAACAGTCGTCTAAGGAGGTATTTGCAGAAGTATAACCAGTCTTCCTCAGACTGGCTTTTTCCAATCAGGTGAGAAGAAGAAGTAGTTACTGAGCATCTCTGCAGTGTCAGAGGCTGTTCTAGGGCCTGGGAAAGAAGCAGTGGACAAAGCCCGTCTCAGGGAGCTGACATTTTGGGGAGACAGACAACAAAGACAAACCCATACTATATTTGTTGATGAGAAGTGCTTGGGAGAAGAAACTAAGAGTGATGGGGATGGGTGAGCTAATTGATAGAGACGAAGTGACATGTGGGCTCTTCACGTGAGGGGGTGAGCCAGTGGCTATCTGGGGAAAGAATGTTCCAGGGAGAAGGAAGAGCAAATGCAAATGCCTTGAGGCTGGAGGGACCTGGCCTGTGAGGAACAGCAAGGAGGCTGCTTTGGCCGGAAGGCAACGAGCAGAGGGGCGCATGGTGGAGGTGGGGATGCGACCTGATGGTGCCAGCCTTGGAGGTCACGGCAGGTCTTTGCCTCTTGGACGAGGGCCATGGAGCCCCCGTAGACAAGGGCTGTGCTCGGACACCCTGGCTGCTGGGCGCAGGGCTAGCCCTGGGGTCCTGTTGGAAACTGGAAGACCAGATGGGAGGCCACTGAAGCCGTCCTGGGGTGTGAGGCGGAGGTGGTGAGACACGGCTGGATTTTGGAAATGTTTGGAAGGCAGGGCTTATACGCTGTGCTGACAGACTGGATATGAGATGTGAGAGAAGAGAATCTGGTGAAACGGACTTACCATTTATTGGGATTGGAAGACTGTGGGGGAGCAGTTTGGGCTTGCTAAGTCTGCGATGTCTGTTGGTCCCTCAAGTTTTGGTGCAGATTCTTTCCATGTCTTACTTTCCCTGCTGGCAGGTAGGGTAGAGTGGTTAAAGAATAGACGTGACTTTGCCTCCAGCGTCATCCTTTCTAGCTGTGTGATGTTGGGTAATTCACATAGCCTCTCTGAACCTGCTTCCTTGTCTGGAAATGGGGAATCGTTTGGGAGGTTGAATCACGTAGCTCTGTATGTGGCACACGTGACCCCCAGGGGATGTTTCTTCTTCTCTCCGGGTACTTTGCTTGAGGGCAGGAGCCACACAGCCCAGTCGCCTCTGCCTTCACTCAGGGACTGTCCCAAAGCTTCGTGTGGTTGTGTGCCCAGTAAATATGTGCTTGCTGTATCCGTGGAAGATCTCTATAAAAGTTTTCTGTAATGGCTTTACAAAATTCAGAGTGGTTGAAATGTACAGTGATATTTTTTAGTTCCCAGTAAAAATAGTTTGCATATGGCAGTGAAAAATAAAAATTGTACAAGTCCAGAACTGTAGTTTTTAAGTGTCAATTAGCCAAAAAGATTTTTCATATGACTCTAAGAGGGAATGAATTGTGTAGGAAACTTACTGCTTTACATCAAGAAGAAGTTTTTTTTTTTTTAACTAAGACCATTTACAGGGAAAATTGCCTTGAAAACATTCAATAAATGCAAAGTGTTCTCTTTTCCAAAGACATGTCATTTTGCAATGCCTACCACTGTGAGTCTTTGAAAACATTTTGTATTAGAAGAAGTATTCAAAAAAAACTTTCACATATTTTTATTACCACTTTGGTTTTGAACACTGGATCTTTTGACTTTTTTTTTCCCAAATCACTTTTTATGTGCAGATTTTCAAAAACATTAAAACTGTTTTCAAAGCCTTGAAACTCATCGATGTTAACGAGACTGGACTGGTTCAGTCACATGAGCTCAGAAGAGTTCTGGAGACCTTCTGTTTGAAGATGAGCAACGAGGAATACAAAAAGTGAGTAAGCCAAGGTATGGTGAGAGATTGCACAACAAAACTTCTCACCAGTTTCCGAATGGGACCCGCCTGGGTTCGCTGATTTCCATCCATCTTCCTTCCTCCCTCCTTCTCTGTCTCGATTTCTTTTAAAGAGAAGCTCTTTCAGGGCACTTCTCCTGCGTTCACAAGCTCTCCATGATTTCTCAAAACCCATAGCTAAGGGTTCTATGTGCCAGCAGCCAATTCCTTATGTACCCTAGGGTGAAAGTCATCTGGCCTGCAGATTTGAACCCATCTAGCTTATTTGAGTAATCTATCACCAATTTCCCCTCTCTTCCTGCTTGGCACTTTGCCCTCATCCCATGTGTTTCTAGCACACGGTTGACTTTTATGCAAGGCCTGGGGTTAGGTGGAGAATTAAAAATTTCAGGACTTATTCATTTGTTAATGCGCTTCCCGGCTTGGCCCTTCATCCTGATCTACTGAAGAAGTTGATTTCCCTTTGAGAACTGTTGCTGCTGAGCCTTGGGGGAGGGTTACTGCGGGGGTGGGGGGCAGTGAAAACAGCACGTTTAGCAGCGTGAAAGCCTTTCAAAGTGCCACCGCCTGCTCCTGACCTGGGGGCAGCGCACTGAAGCCTGGCCCTCCGTGTTTTTGAACCCCCAGTAAACTCCAGATCATTTAGAAGAAACCTAGTGCTTCGCTTCTGGGGCTACTTGAGTTTTGACTGAAAGCATCTGGAAGGTGAACCGTTGTTTAGCTTAATTTATGCGATACCCAGCCGAGAGGTACTGTCCCTCTTCCTGTCTTTCCCCTAGGCCTTTTCTAAACCTCCTCCAGGCCATTTGCAAGAGGTCAGGGCCTCGGGCAGTTATAAATTGGTATTAAAATAGGTTGCCAGGCGCCTTACCTAGTATAAGAGCGCATCTGCAGGGCTAGAAATAGGGTGGAGGCGTTTGCTCCCCTAGCAAGGAAGTCCAGAGGGCGCGTGGCAGGGTCATGGGTGCTGCAGGGTCTGAAAATCCAGGAGACTTTAAAAAAACGGATTTTTCCTGGTCCTTAAAACTTTTTTTCTCCTTTTTTTCCTCTTTATAACCCACCTCAGAATATAAAAGACATAATAGATGTTTTAATTTTTGCATCTTTTCTGGCTGGGAAAGTGTCCAGAATAAGATCCAAACAAAACAAATTAAATAATTTTGTGCACGCAATTATAGAACAGAAGCAACACTCTTCTAAAACAGGCAATCAAAAAACAAAACAGTGTTTTATTTGACAATAAACCTTGTGTTTGGCACCGCAATCTCCAACCTAGTAAATCTATTTAAAAAATGCTGCTGTCTGTTTCCCCATCTCATAAGTATTGAATAATAAAGAATTCCACAAATTTTTATTTGAGATTTTTTTTTTAAGCCTCAGAAACAATGCTGTTTTCATGATAAGGCTTCAGAAATTTAACATAATAGAATAGCTTTCCTTTAGAATGGAAAACACAGAAGATCAAATGTAGATTCTTTCTTCAATTGCTTTAATGCTTTTCTTATTGAGGCTCAAGAATATACTCTTTCCTCGAGAAGCAGCTTCAGTATTAACTTTGCCTTTTTAGGTTTGAGCAGGAAACACAGTGCATGTTTTAATCCTTCTGTTTAATATTCGCCTTCAGCGCCTGGTGTGATGGCAATGGGCTGGGCTTTGAGGCCCGCACTCAGGGTCAGTCTGTGCTCTGCCTCCCTAGTTAGTTCTAGGGCCTCGGCAAGCTTCTGGCCTCCTTAAGACTCAGTTGCCTCTTAAAGAAATGGGGGCTGTGAAGCCTACCTTGTGGGGCTGGTGTGACGATTTGGTGAAATGTACACAGTGTGCCTGTGATGTGTCTGGCACATAGTAGGTGCTTGTGTCCCGGTGACCATATCATAATCGTAAAGGTTCCACGACTGCCTTTTGCTCTTTGACAGTTCTTTTAGGCTGCAGAATGCCATCAGCCTATCTAAAACAAGAGGCCACATTTTATATTTAATCAGGCCTATCCTGAGATCCATCAGCGTTTGTTTCTTTTTTCCCATCTCACTCCACCTTCCATTGCTCCACAGGCCAAAGGTATCTGAATCCAGGTAAAATAATTTTCAAGAAGCCTTTTAAAAAACAAGCAAACAGAGCAGTCTACTGAAAGTCAGCCTGGGCAGATGAACGGAGCCCAAAGGCACAGTTGCAGGTGGTGGAGTTGGCGAGGTGTATGGACCAACTGCCCCCTAATGTCGGCCCTCCCATGGCACTTGACCTGCCTACTGGGTGCTGCAGACTCGTGGGTCCTCCTGCCCGGAGGTTGGGTCCCTGGAAAAAGACCCTGGTGGTTGTGTCTTAGGAATGGTACTGTCTCTTCTGCCTTTTGAGACACTGCATTCTTGTGCAGGACGGAGGCTTCATTTTTGGAGATTAACCTGTGGGAAATACTGCCATGGAATTCCATCTGCCCTCCATGAATGTGCAACTTGCATTCCGAACGTAGGCTGGTGAGGTGTTAAGAGAGGGCAGGGGTCCCTTGTGAGCAAATACTGAATTTTCATAGAAAACCGGACGGCTGGTGACAGTGCCTCTCGTCAGCATCCTGACGTTTTTCTGGAGCCACAGACTAACCGAGGCTTGCTCTATGGCAAGAACTCAAAAAGGAATTTGGTTAGGTGCCACCTTCTGGGTTCCTGAGCTTACTCCCTTGTTGTCACAAGATAGAGACAAGGGATGAAGGACGGAGCTAAATTTTAGGGAGTTTCAGTGTTAACATCTGGCAGCTATCCTATCTCAAGATAATTTTTCTTATCGGGACAATAGGTAAGACTCATCAAAGTGGAAAAAAAGGTACACATGCAATGAATACATGATATTACTCTTTGTTAAATTTAGAAAACAAAAATAACAAATACTTTAAGCGATAATTACTAAATTTTTAGAAAGCAGCATGAAAATAGATAATTATAGAAACCAACACATATGGAGATACTATAACCAAACATTTCAAAACTGTCAATTTATTATAAATGTGGTAATATAGAAATTATCTAGAAAACCATTTATCAAGTGGCAGATTTGAATAATAGAAAAATGATTTTTAAAAGGAAGAAAAAAATCCAAGCATCCTGTTTATCTTTAAAAAAAAAAGAATATCTCAGTCTATCTTAAGGATAGACTGTGGTTAAATATTTCAAAATTTTCTTTTTATATAAAAAGCCATAGGATGCTTGCAGAAAAGCCTTGCCGCCCCCACCATCCCCTGCTTTGAAACTGAGTGCCATCTGGGCCTCAGCTTCCCTCTGGCATGGTGATGGCTTGGCTAAGAAGATCGGCTTTGCTCTGCTGTCCAGCTGCTCTAGATGTTTCTGGTCATGGAAATCTTGACTGACTCATGGTTCAGGGCCATTTTCCCCAAATATGAGAAGACAGTAGGACCTACTTCTGCTGTCTGAGGGAAGAGGTGGCTCCTCTGCCACCGCAGTCCCCAGGTTCCCTTCCTGCTGCCCGAGAAGGGAGATCTTTAGGTTTTGAAGGCAGGGCCCTTCCCTTGGCAGGTCTTGAGATGTCTCTGTCTGCGTATCATCTGCATGCCTCCAGTTGTAGGCCCAGGCGAGTGATATATCTCTCTCTGCAGTTTCTTAATCTCACAGTAACTTTTCCTAGGATTTACTTTTTAATTCCAGCTCTAGCTAGAAACAGACATTAAAATGAATGCCAACCTTCTTGGTAGCAAACGTGCTTCATTTTAGATCTGATCGATCATAATTTGTGATTACTAAAGATAACTTGTGCTTTAGGTTTTCAAATCACTACAACATTGATAAAGATACTGCCGTGGATTATCATGCTTTTCTGAAGAACCTCAGCATAAACAACGACTTGAACCTGAAATACGTTATGGGAAATCAAGGTATGTGTTTTGAAAGAATGTGGATAAAGGCTTCAATATCCTTTGACCTGGCAATCCATTTTCTATGAATCTGGCCTGAGGGAATAAGTTCCAATGTGGACAATGTATTATCCACTAGGTAGCCATCATATCATTATAAGACAAGCATAAATGTCTAACAATAGAAAACAGGTTAGATAAATCAAAGCATAGCCACAATACGGTAAAACGTGCAGCCCCTAGTGATGACTTCCACGAAGAGATAATGATGCAGTGGAAAATGCACGTGAAATATCAGTCAATGACTGGAAAGAAATATTCCAGAATACTTACAGATTGTCTTTAAGTGATATGTCTCTGGGTGTTGATTTGCTTTTCTTTCTGCTGCTTCTGTATTTCCAAGTATTTTTTATAATGAACATGTATTCTTTTAATGATGGGAAACATCTTAATATAAAAGGGCAAATTGTTGCAGCGTTTATACAGTTATACTAGACATGTAAAGCCAGGCTTATGCAGGCAGCTAGCCTTGGGAAGGAACCCTTTTTCTTGTACTGATAATCTTTATCTCCAGCCTCATCAATGTAAGGCCAGAGCAGTCAACCTGTTGCATAGTTTAAGGGCGAGCAGGGGTCCAGCTCTTTGTAGATGAATGTCCGAATCATGTAATGGAGGCCCCCTCCCCTTTCCCGGCATTTTGGTCATTTTTCTTGCCTTGATCAGGGCTTTGGTTTCTTGCCGCTGGCAGGGTGGGGTGGGGGGGTGGGGGGGTAGGGTTGGTATTATCACCTGTGACTGGTTTATTCAAGATGGATTGGTTTCAACTTAAATCAGTGCAGTATAAATTCCTTGAGTGCCTGTTCTCTGATCACCTCACTAGCAAGCTTAAAAACGACTCTCAGCTCTGGTTTCACTAACCAAGATTGCTTCTAGCAGATTCCAGAATGACTGCTTAGAGCCTCCCATGTTTTGGGAATCTTTACAAAGATCGTCGTCCCAGGACCTTTCATCCCTTCCAGTGGTACAGGGACTTGTACTACTAGGGACTTAATTTAGTAGAAAGTCAAGTAAAATTCACTCTTTATCTTTAAGAAGTATGTGTGTATGTGTGTGTGTATTTTTTTTTAATACACCAAGTAAGACATAAAAGAAGTACATAAAAAGTGTTAATAACAAAAACCATCTCCTTATTGTGCTCTGTGTAGATACTTTATAAACCTTCCTTTTGCATTTTATTTCTCCCAACAACTTTGTAAGGCAGGTATTATTGTCCCCATTATCTAGATGAGAAAACCTGGACTCGGGAGAGCTAAGTAAGTTGCCCAGTCATACAGCTGTTCGGTGGTGGAGTTGAGATTTGAATTATTCAGTTCTTAGACAAACTATTCACATATCTTTAAGAGAAGGACAGAATGTCATGAAGCGTTCGCAGGAGGAAGAAGGCACATCAGTAATGAACTAGGTGGCACTTTCGTAGGACCAGAGTTTGCAGGGCAGTGTGGCAAGTCCCCAGGAGAGGAGTGGCAGCATGCCAGCCGGCGGAACCCCGGGCTGTGCATTTGGCCCAAGGGGGAGAGAGGGTGTCACGGGCTGATTGGGCCTGAGCACCAGGGATTTCCCAACACGTCTGTAAAGCAAACTTGATGCCTGTGAGAGTGGACCGGCTCACTGAAGCTCTGCTCCGTGCCAGGCACTGTGCTCAGCCGGTCTCTGCCTCATCTCCTCTCCTCTGCACTTCAGCCCCCGAGGAGGCACTAGCGCAGGCCTCCACACCGAAAGAGCAAGTGCCAGCGTTGTTCCTGCCATCTGTCCATGGCCACGTCGGGCAAGGAGAGATGGGTAGGAGGAACTACACTTATACTTGTAAAGATACGTTCGTAAGAGGCTGCTTTCTGTAAGTATGTAGTTTTACTGAGTGTATCAGAAGAAGAGAAATTGAAAGGAAACTGAAGAAAATGTTGAATATTCCTGGGCAGGAGAGAACGTCTCCTGCTCATCCTTTTCCCTTCAAGACGTCACAGACTTCTGATGCTGAGTCTGGCTGTGGAGAAGTTGGGCCTTGCCTGAGGCCCTTCCCTGCCTTTCCTGGTTGGTGGCCTAGAGAATTCTTTTCCCCTGGATTGCGGTAGCATAGCTAGGCTATGGCTTAGTGAGGGGCCTTCTGCGTGAATTCTCCATAACAGAGTATTTTCAATCTACAAATGCAATTCTTTCTTCATTTCAATGTCTTTAGGTAATAAATCTTTTTTATTTATTTATTTATTTATTTATTTATTTATTTTATTTTTTTTTTTGGTAATAAATCTTTAAATAAATCTGTTCCATTTTTTAACTTCAGGGATACAAATTATCTTTATGTTGGATTGTCTTTGTCTTCTGTATCTATTACACTCTAAGTGCTTTATTTTCTTTGTCTTTTTCCTCTGTATTCACAGTGATCATCTTGGTATTTTTAATATGTATGTATATAAACCAGTCCTTTATTTTCACCGAGTTCTACCCTAATCCTTGCTTTTTCTCATTTATTTATTAGTTCTATAATGATTTCCTTAGCTGGACTATATTATTTTCAATCTCAGTTTATTGTTTCATCATCTTGTCATTGAGCTCTTGTTTTACTGAATTAATGTTCTTATTACAATGTTCTGTAAAGTGATTTTCCTTCTTGAGTTACATGTTCTCCCAAGATGGGATCTTCGTCTTTTGTGCATTATGCTCCGCTCCTTCATCCTCTCCTCCCTCTGCCCCCAACTTTTTTCCTGTAAAGCTTGCAAACCTTCAAGAAATTTGGGTAAATTGAACATTTCTAATTCTATTGTACTTCTCTTGATATTTCCATTTATTATTTAAATTTTTTGTGCTTGCCCTGGGGTTTACACTATACATCTTTAATCAACCAGGCTCTACCTTCAAATACTATTGTACTGATTCACATGAAGTGGAAGGACCTTACAGCCCTGTTTTCCAAAATCTCCCCTCCCATCCTTTGTTCTATTGCTGTCACACGCTGTGCTCTTACAGACTTCCTAAAGACACAGTGCACTGCTGCAGTTTTTATTTAGAAGTCCATCATTTAAAGCAATTAAAAAGAAATAAAAATGATTTTTCTTTTTGCTTCATTTATTCCCTTTTGCATGTTGTTCATTTCTTTGTCTAGAGCCAAGTTTCTACTTGATATCATATTCCTTCTGCCTAAAGAACTTCCTTTCACATTTCTTGTAGAGTATATCTATTGGCAAAAATTTCCTCGGAGTCTAAGTAAGTCTTTATATCTCTTTCATTTCTGAAAAATACTTTTGTTGGGTATAGAATTCCGAGTTGATAATTTTTTTCTTTCAGCACTAAAAATATCACTTCCTTGTCTTCTGACTTGCTTGGTTTCCTGACAGGAAGTCTACTGTAATTCTTAGCTTTGTATATAATGTATCTTTTTTGCTTTCAGCAGTGTGAACAATATATGCCCAAGTATTTTGTTCCTTTTACCCTGAGGAGTCTATTTATCCTGCTTGTTATTCTCTGAGCTTCTTGGGTCTGCCATTTGGTATCTGTTATTATTTTGGAGAACTCAGCATTGATTCTTCTGCCTGTTCTGTCTCTCTTCTCCTTCTGAGTTTCCAGTTACACCTGTGTTAGACTGCTTGATATAATCCCACAACTCTTATTTGCACTGTTCTGTGTTGTTCACTTTTTTCCCTCTTTGCATTTCAGTTTGGGTATGTTCTACAGATCTGTATTCAAGTTCACTCTTTCTCAGCAGTAGTGAGTTGTCTCATGAGCCTTCTTCCCCTCTAGTGCTACATTTTTTAAAAAAACATTCTCTTTTTTTAAATTTACTTTTATTCATTTTACCACCCCCCTCATTTTTGCTGTTTTTGTGTCCATTCACTGGGCAATTCTCTGTGTCTATTTCCTGCCCTTTCTTCTCATCCTTCTCCCCCTGTCTTCACCAGGATTCAATCCTGGGAACCTCCGATGTGGGAGAGAGGTGTCCTACCGCCAGTGCCACCTTGGTTCCTGTTTTTTTCAGTGCATCTTGTCTTGGCTCTCCCTTGTGTCACTCTTCTGTTATGTTTTCATCTTGCTGCGTGGCTCAGTGGGGCCTGATGGCACACCCGTGCATGGGGCCTGGGGGGCTCACCCGCTTGCAGGGCCTGACGGTGCACCCGCGTGCCTTCTATGTGTTTCTTTTTCTTTTTACTGGGAGGTCCCAGGGATTGAACCCAGGTCCCTCCATATGGGAGACGGATGCCCAGCCATTTGAGCCACATCTGCCCCCATAGTGCTACATTTTTAATGTTCAGCATTTTCATTTCTCTACTAAAAATGCCTATTGGTCTTGTATGTTGTTCACTTTTCCATTAGAGTCAGTAGCACTGGGTCCATCAAACTATGATTTGTGGGTGAAATCTGGCCTCCTCCCCGTTTTTGTAAATAAATTTTCTTTGGGAAACAGGCATTCCCACTTGCTCTATGTATTATCTGTGGCTACTTTTGTACTACAACAGCATGGTTAAGTAATGGCAAAGCCTAAAATATTTACTATATGCCCTGCACAGAAAAAGTTTACTTAATAAATTTTACTTAATTATGATTTAGCATATTAATGATAGTTACTGTTAATTCCTTGTCAGATGGTTCCAACATCCGTGTGATAGCTGAGCCTGGTTTGGGGGGGGGGGTTGTGTTTTCCTTAGCTTTTTGTATACTTCAGAATTTTTATTGAGAGTCAGACATCTTAAGTAGGACATTAGCTCCTGAGGGAAATAGGGCTTGTTTTGCTTAGTTTCGTTTGCCTGAAAATGGGCCTTTCCTTCTGCTGGCCTTTAGTGAGTGAGTTTTGGTCACTCTTTAGGAGCTGGGCTGGATGTGAGGGTGGTTGTTGGTGTGGTTGCCCTCGACGCTCCAGAGGCTTCAAATCCCCATAGCCAGGCCTTGTGTTTTGATGGGGATGTGGGTTGCCGCTTGTCTGTCTGTTTTTAATGTCTACTCCACTCTTAGCTTTGGTTTTTCCCTTTATTCTGTACCTCAGAGAAGGTCTGTCTCTTGCAAGATCCTTGTTACAAGGTGTTTGTCAGCTGGCATTGGAGGCTGGGGGAGTGTTGTGTGTTGTTCTCCTTAGTCCTCAGTCTTAGGTGGGTGCTACGTCCCTTGATCTCAGGGTGAGGCTTTGCAGTGCTCCAGTCCCTCCTAAGATACTTCTGAGCTCTGGGATGCCCCTGCCCTTCTCCCAGCGATAGAGGGTCCTTTTCCTGTTTTGTTTTGTTTTTTCATCCTAGCTGCCATGGGCAACAGTGTTTTTTGCCTGTTCCCTCTCAGATGAAGGCTTTTGCCCCATGGGGGAGAAGAGGGAGAAGGGCCTGGTGCAGTTTCTTGCCCCTCCTGCAGTGGCTGCTGCTCCCCTCCCCAAGTTTTGCACTATCAGGAAGACTTTTTCAAGGGTCTCCTCATCTTTTCTGTGGGTGACTGGTGGACTTTGTGGAGAAAAACCCTGCAGAAAGGTGTGGAGACCCCCTGTATTCATGACCCCCCCTGCTCCACCCTTTGCTTCTAGTGCAGATTCATACTCTACCAATTCCCCATCACCTTACCTGAACTTTTACTGTTATCCGGCTGTGGCAGTTTGGTCTTGTTTACGAATGCCAAAAATAGATACTGGATTGTGTTTGTAAACTGGTCTATTCCTTGGGACGTATTAGATTGTATTAGACTCAGAGGTTTCACTTTTACTTTATTAAATCAAGATTAGGGCTTTTATTTGACCATGTCATTAGGGCGACTCAGTTGGAGTCCCCACCTCCAGACAGCCTCCAGCTGTGGGCTATATAAATGGATGCTCAATCAAAGTCAGGGGAGTAAACGCACAGAAGAACACACAGGCATAGAGACAGCTCCACAGATACAGCAGAGGCCCTGGAAAGAGAGATGAGCCTGATAGCCTACAGCTGCAGCTGAGCCCAGAGAGACATGAGCCCCAGGAGAGAGACGAGCCTCATGCCAGCCTACAGCTGAGAACAGAAGAAGCTGGGACCACGGAGCCTTAAGAGGAAGGAGGAAGGCTGAACCCTCACAGACATTACCCACCATCTTGCTTCAACACGTGGCAACAGACTTGGGCTGAGAAAGTACCTCTTATGGTACCTTGAGTTGGACTCTTTAGGGTCTAGTAACTGTACGCTTTTACCCTAAATAAATACCCCTTATAAAAGCCAACAGAGTTCCGGTGCTTTGCATCAGCACCCCTTTGGCTGACTAATACACCAGCTCTGTCTTCCCAGGTAAGCCAGTGACCATATCCTATTCTTTAGATTTTGGGTGAGATCGTTGCCCTGAAATCTTAGCATTCTGATGGGTTCAAGAAAAGTTGTGCAGTTCTGTTTATCAGACCTTATAACTTTTTGTGAGTTTGGGAGCAAAGTCTTTTCCAGCTCTCTACGCACCCCAGCAGAAACTCAAAGTGTTGCTTTTAATTTTGAAATATATTTTCACTGACTATAGAATTCTAGATTGACAGTTTCCTTCAGCATTTTCCCACACTCTTGTAGCTGCTATAATTTCTGAAGTTTATGATGAAAAGTCTGCCCTTTTTTACATAATGTGTTGTCTTTTTTCTTCTGGCTAATTTTACGATTTTCTCTTTGTTACTGGTGTTTAGGAATTTGCTTTAGATCTGCTTTGGTGTGGTTTTTGGTGTGTGTTTATCCTGCTTGGGGTTGATTGAGTTTCTTGGATTTCTGAGTTTATAGGTTTCCTCAAATTCAAAATAATTTTGGACCCTATTTCTTCATGTATCCCTCCCCATCCATGTCTTGATTCCTTTCCTTCTGGAACTCCAATTATATTTATTTTCACTGTTTGATATTTACCCTCACATAACTGAGATTCAGTTCATAGTTTCCTGTCTTTTTACTCTTTGTACTTCAAATTATGATAATTTTGATATCATCAAATTCACTGATACTTTCTTCTGCAGTTGTCTAATGTAATCCAGTGAATTTTTCTTTTCAGATACTGTCTTTTTCAACTCTAAAAGTTCTATTTGGTACTTTTAATGTCTTTTATTTTTCTCATTATATCCCATGTTTTCCTTTAAATACTTCCACGTAGTCATAATAGCTATTTTAAGGTCCTCATATGATAAGTCTGCCATTTCCATCAGTTCTGCATCTATCTCTGTTAACTAATTTTTCTCCTGGTTATGCATCCTATTTTCTTTCTTTAGAGATATCTAATAATTTTAATTGAATGATGGACATAATGGATTTTATGTTGTTGAGCTTCTGGATTTGTTGTGGTCTTCTAAAGAGTGTTGGGTTCTGTTCGTGCAGGAGGTTAAGTTGTTTGTAGTTCATTTTGATCCTTTTGAGACCTACTTTTAAGATTTCCTCTGCTTGGTAGAGAGGAGCCTTTACTTTAGTGATAGTTTAGCCCCATTCATAAGTTGTAGTCCTTCGGTGGTCTCAGCTGAGTTTCCCTGGTAATCAGTGAGTACTCTCTCCTCTGGCTTATTGCAACTAGAATGGCTCCCAACCCTGTGTGAGCTCTTTTCAGCTCACAGCGAAAAGTTGTTCTTTTTCCAGCCTCTTCAAGTCTTTATCCTACATATACATGTCTTACATACTCAGCACAGAGTCAAGGAAACCTTGTATGTATTTCTAGAGCTCTTTTTCTATATAGTTCCCTCCTCTTTGAAACTCCATCCTGTGACATCTAGCTGTCTCTGCCTCCCTGGAATATTATATATGTCTTTACGAACTTAGCAAGACTGCTGTGCTTTATTCAGGATTCTTCTCCCTTTTTCACTGGGAGAATTCTATAATGTGTCTGTAGGCAGAAAGCTGGGATCCAATTATAGGGCTCAGTTCATTTGTTTTCCTTCTCTCAGGGATCACAGTTCTGTGCTGGGGTTTTTTGTTTGTTTTTTGTTTTTGTTTTCTTTTGTTTTTTGGTCCATTATCTGAAAACTTGTTTTGGAACTTTGCGTATTTTTGAACCTCCACTTGCCCATGATTCTGGTCTGACCAGAGCCAAGTTTCAAAGTGGGTTCTGCTGGCCAAATTCACTGAAGAGAAACCACTCTCCACCCTCTGCTGTACCTTCCCTCTACCCAGGGAGGAAGATGACTGTTCCCCTCTCAGTTGGCTACAGGAATCCACAGGTTTTGTCCAGGCTGTTCACTTTGAGGGTGGGGGTGGGTGCCTGTCCCAGCCATGGTGGCTAGGAACTCATGGTTTTCTCCTCAGCTTTTTCGTCTCTCCTGGGAGGTGTGCAGCGCTCTCCTGGTCTTCAGAGCCCCAGTTCACTCGGACAGCTTTTTGCTCTTCCTCTGTTGTTTTTGTGAGAGATTTGAGACCTGCCTACCTATTCCGACACCATCTTCCCAGAAGTGCTTCAATAGTTTATTTTTATTGCTGAGCTGTATTCCATAGAATGGATGTGCCACAGTTTATTTAACCATTTGCCTATTGAGAGACATTTTGCTTGTTTCTTGTTTTGGCTATTATGAATAAAGTTGCTTTGATCATCAGTGTATCAGGTCTTTGGGTGGACACAATAGTTTTTATTTCTTTATGATAAGTGTTCTCTTTTTACTAATTTTAAGACTCTAATTACACATATATTAATCTTTGTGAAATTGTCTTGATTCTTATTGATTACCTTTTTCTTTTCAGTTATTTGGATTTGTTTCTGGAGTGTATTGTGTGTATATCTCATAACTTTGGAACTTAGCCTAGATATAGAAAATTTTTCATTGTAGAGATTATGGATTCTGTTAGGTTCCTCTGAAGAATTTAAGTGTTTGTTTCAGCAGGCAGTTTACTTAACAGCACTCAAACTCTAATATTCATCTTCTCTGAGTGGGATTAACACCTGACATCTTTGTTCTGTTCTTTTAGCGTTATCTGGGCAGCTTGGTGTTTGCTTCACACATCTGTAATTGAGGGGCCTGCTGGAGATTTTTAGCAGAGTTTGCTCACTGACTTTGGAGTTGCCCTTCTGTGTTTTTCTTCTTTATGGGCTTTCAGGCTGCTGTGGTAATTCTGAACTCTGTCTTCTGATTCCTGTAGCCAATATGACTCTAGGTTTATATTCACATTCTAACCACTTAGCTTGGTTCCAGCTGGGGCCTGCCCTCAGGCTAATAGCCAAGTAGCAAAAATCACCAAGTGCTATTTCATTTTCAAATGTTGAATTCCCTCCAATTTATGTCTGCTTTCAGTTGCTCTCCAGTGCCTTCAGATAGTTTTGTTCATAATTTGACCAGAGCATATAATTGTTATCTGCTAGGAAGGTTGGTTCAACTTGGTTCAATTGAAAATTTTGCTTCCAATTATGGCAGTAACTCCACTGTAGTTGGAAGCAAAACTTTCTGGCTGCTTATGTTAAAAGTGTTTTGTTTCAGTTTATGCTAGCAAATTTTTTTTTTTTTTTTGCTCATCCTATTTTTCTTCTTTTGCTTATTTCATAAAATATCATGAGAGGGGGAAGCAGCTGTGGCTCAATCAGTAGGGCTCCCGTTTACCATATGGGAACCGAACCCAGGGCCTCCTGGTGAAGGCAAGCCCACCCGCACGGCGTGGTTAGCTGACCCAGCGAGCACAAGCAGCAAGGGGGGGATAAATGAATAAATAAATAAAATCTTAAAAAAAAAAAAAAAAGATATATATGTATCATGAGAGGGTAAATTTCAGCTCAATTTGCATTGGAAATCTCATTTTTTGGGTATTGTTTTGATTTTTTTTGCATTTTGTTATCAGTAATTGGCAGCAGGTTTTCTTTATTGGTGATACATAAAATAAGGATGCCTCTTACAATGAAGATAATCTTTGATTTGATTAAATATGAGATATGAGACATTCTCCTGTATATTCTCATGCCTTCAAACTGGTGTTATAGTCTATAGCATGGGCCTCTTCCAGTCTGTCTTCTATACCCCAGTCACAGAGATCTTCCCCAAATCAAATCTTATTTATGCTTCTTTTTCCATTGAATACTCTTCCTATAACTTTCATAATTGAATCTCAAGTCCTTCATTTAGAAGGCAAAGCCCTTTTGTGGATGACCTAAACTAAAGATAGAGAAGTTGGAGGCTACGGGCCACATAATATTAAAGCTCAACACTTTATTGTCAAAACAGAGGCCTGTTTCTTGGTTTGCAGAGAGCAAAGGACAAATCCCTAACATCAGTGGCTCATCTTCCCCACTGCCAGCCTCAGTTCAAAATCCTCAGTCCCCAAGTGTGAATCTCATGGTATCAGCATATCCTTTCTGGGCTGGATTGTGATGGAAACCATTTTATTTGACCATGGGTCAGCTAATGCAAATTCCTACCTTACTAACTTGTTCTGGGGAAAGCCAATGAATCCAGAGAGGTGCCAGGGTGTCAACCAAACAAAGAAGAAAGTAGTGCTATGTGGAGCTGTTCAAAGATTATTTCCAGGTTTTGATTTTCTGATTTCTTCCTGCTTAAGTCATTAAGAAGTTTCCACGAGATTGCCACATCAAGGGGGAGCAGGTGTAGCTCAAGTGATTGAGCACCTGCTTCCCATGTACAAGGTCCCAGGTTTGATACCTGATACCTCCTAAAAACAAAACAAACAAATGAGAAAAAAAAAAAAAAAAAAAAAAAAAGCCCAACTCTCATTGGGGAGCGGATGTAGCTCAGTGGTTGAGCACCTGCTTCCCATGTACAAGGTCCTGGGTTCAATTCCCAGTAACTCCTAAAAAAAAATTAAATAAATAAATAATGTAAAAAGATTGCCACATCAGGAGTGGAAAGCTTTGTTATATTTTATTATTTGCTTCTATCTTTCTTATGTTTGTCTCTCCAGTCTTGGTTATTTGGAGCTTGTTCTCTAGTAGTCTTTACGAAATGCTTATGGAAATGATATTCTGTGATTTCCTACATTTCCATGAAAGTTCGTCTGTGGCCTTTAACACTTAAAAAATGTTTGCCTGGGTATAAAATTCTTGGCTCAAATTTTCTTTTAAATGTATTTTACATATTTTTATCCATTGCCTTGTGACATAAAGTTTAGCTGAGGAGAAGTTTGATGGAAATCCGATTTTATTTCCCATATTAGTGACTTGATTTTTTGCCTTGATGTCCAAAGGATTTTTTTCTTTTTATTTAAAATCCGGTTGTTTTGCTAGAATATGTTAGGATGCTGGGCACTTGGTTGATTTTCTAGGTACAGTGTGTACTATTTAAATCGGCAGTTTTAAGTCTTTTATTTCAAGAAAGTTTTCTTGAATTATAATTTTTCATTTTCATTCTGGTCCATTATTTGGTTCTCTTCTTAGTGATTCATATCACATGTATTTTGAAGTTAAATTTTTTTTTTTTGGCCTTTCTTCTAGACTATAACTTTCTTACAAGTTGTCTTTCTTTCCTTCCTGCCTCCTTCCTTCCTTTCCTTCCTTCTTTTTTTCCTTCTACCTTTTATTACTTTTAAGGCATTAGCTCTGTATATTTGTTCTTGTGTTCCTTTTAGTGTAGCCTTCATATCTAAAATGATTTCTTTATTTTTTCTAAATTGTTCCTGAGTTCCATCACCTAATTTTCTGAGTTTTTTTCAACTGATTGATAATTCTTTTTCTATGTCTCCTTTTACTTTAAAAATCTCTCATTAATCAATATGAAGCAAATATATATTCAATGTCTACTGAGTGCCAGGCATATATGTTTATTATCTAATCCTCATCATAACCCTCCGGTATAGGTACTATTTTTGGTCTCTTTTTTTTGCAAGTGGGGAAACAGCACTAGGTTGCATAGCTAGTAAGTGGTAGAGCCACTTAGTATTTGGACTCTTTGCTCCCCAAGGGCAGGATTCATGCCTTAGCCCGTATTCCATCCTCCAGACCCTGGCATATTGTTTAAATGGAACTCGAAAGGGTTTCCACAGATGTGCTGTGTGTGTGCTCCTGTGAATTGCTGTTAGAGTATTGGTGTCCCAGAGTGGAGCGAGTGTAGGACTGAGAATCAGAAGGAGACTCTGTGTGCTTGCCTGTGTCTTAGCTTCCTCATCTATCAGTGAGATAGATCTATTACACCATCCATGAGCTTCTTGCAGCTTGTATGTTCTAAGAATCCATGGACCCAATGAGGCCTTAGAATTCCAGATTGAGTTCTAAAGGACAGGCTTTGTGTTTTTAAAAGTAGTCCAGAGGGATCCACAGGGGCAGACTTTTTTTTTTTTGGAGGTAGAAAATGGAATTCCAGATGACTGGCAGTTTGTTAACTACAGCTGAGTAGTTATGAGTGTGCTTAATTTGGCTGAAGCTTATTTGCAGACATTTTAGGAAATAAATCTGGGAGACCATTTGTGATTCCTTGCAGTTGATTTTGTGAAAGGAAAGAGCTATATTTTAGATTTATTGCATTCTCTTGTATTATAAAAGTAACATATAGTTGTTGCAAAAAATCAAGAAAACTCAAAAACACAAAATAGTAATCCTACACCCCTGAATCCTACCACAGTATTGTTTTTGGAATATTATCCTACCAGAATTTTTTTATGATGCATAGATAAATGGATGAGTGGATGGATAGATAGACAGATATACAAAGTAAGTGTTAAAGTATAAATTGAAATATGCTGGTTATCTTTTCAATCACAAAACAGTATATTTCAAGGAAAAATTTTCATTCTCCATAAATTTAGACATGTTCCTTTCTTTTCATAGTTTGTGTAGTATTTCATAGGCTGGATGAGCCACAATTTATAAAACTTTGTTTCAACTTTTTACTCTTATAAACAATGCAGAAAATATCCTTAACCTATGCATTTGTTCAGTGATCCTGTTTTCCATTAGTATAAATTTCTAGAAGGGGTTTAAGAGTATTCAGGTTTTCTATATACAAACCAGAACTTGTTCTTAGTATTCCCTTTAATCCTTGTTTATTTGACAAATGAAAAAATGTTAACCTGTTTTAATTAGACACTTTAAATTACCAATGAGTTTGAGCAGTTTTTCAAACATTTATTGGAGTTCTTTAAGTTTTTTTTTTTAAAAGCGAATTACCTATCTATGTCCTTAACCTACTTTTTTTTTTTTTTTTTTTGGATGCTTATCTTACTGATCCATAAAAACTACTTATGTATTATGGAACTTAACCTGTATTTTTCAAGTATATTAACTATAGTTTTTCCCCACTTATTTTTCTTTCACTGTTATTTGTAGGGTTTTTTAAACCAAATAATAATTAAATATTTATACTGTCAGATGTAGCAATTACTTAAATGATTTCTGCCTTTAGTGTTTTCCTTGGAAGGGTCTTCTCACACTAAGATTATGTATTATGTAACATTCACCTTAGTTTTATTCTACTGCTTTTATGGCTTCATTATTCCATTTCATATACATTCACTTTATCTAGGATTTATTCAAGAATAAGATAGTGAATGGGAGACTAACTCTTTTTCCAAAATGGCCTTTCAGTTATTCCAGCACCATTTGTTTGATGTCTCATCATTTTCTTGATCTATTCAAGTCTTAATTTTTATCAGGCAGGTAATAATTAAAAGGAAACAGTTAATATTTAAATGTACCTTTGGCAATGTTAATATACTAAAGGCTGTTTTGTTTTAATAGAGGTCTCAGGGGGGAATCAGCAAGCCAAATATTCCAAAAAGGAGAGCTTGCCCAGGTCTGTATCATCTGAAGATATTGGGGAAAATTACAACTTAGATGAAATTCAGAGGACCTTTTGCCAAGAGGTGAGCAATGTTTTTCTAATGCCAGAGTTATCTAAAGTGTGGATGAAGCAAAGCTGACAGCTATGGAAAAACTATTAGATCTAGACATTTCTAAAATTAGTTTTGGTTCCATCTCTGTCTCCTAAAATGCTGAGACCTCCTCCATCTCCTTAATAACAACAATATATTGGTACTAGTGATGGGGATGATGAATTAATTGAGTTCTAAATACCTCCTTTGTGCTACTTATATTAAATCTAAGAAGAAAAAATACAGGGCTTATATAAGTAAATTATGAAAGTATATATATTTTATAAATTACAAAAAGAGTACCATGAAAGAAAACTTGAATAAATGAAGAAAACTTTTCTAGTTCTTGGGATGGAAGATTCTATTTTACCTGCTTTCACTGTATTTGGATATTTGTTATTTTTTCTTTTTGAAAAAATTATATTAGGGAACTTATCCTACCACTAATAAATTATTTTTTTAAAGGTAGTTTAATTAAGACAATATGGCAGGCACTGGTGCAGCAATAGACATACAAATTGATTTAAAAGACCAGATAGAAAATGGACTAATTTTCATATATAAGTTTAGCATATGATATGAGGCATCTCAATAAAGTGTGGTGGGAGTGGGGTGTGGATTATTCAATAATTATTATTGTGATAATTAGCCAGCCACTTGGGGGGAAAAAAGCTTGTAACTTTGTACTCTTCATACCAAAATAAGTTCCATATACATATTTAAATGTAAAAATAAAGTGAGTGAAAGTTGTTTAATCTTAAAATTGAGACCATCTTTTAAGTATGAAGTAAATCCCCAGAAGTCACGTAAATGAAAAAGCTTTTGTACAGTAAAATGTTACATAAACAAGTGATAAACTTGGCAACATATTTGCAACATAAATGACAGATAAAGAATAACTGTTCCTAATGTTCCTATGTGTGTTTTACAAATTATTATAAACTTTTCAATAGAAAAATGCCATGAAGAGAACTCTAAAAGCCAGTTTTGATAAGGGCATGGCAGAGGCGAGTGCTTTAATATTCTGTTGTTAAACTGGTAAAAGTTGTCTTCTGCTATTGTTGTTCATGACTTGATTGTTTTCATAAAGAGACGCATAACCATTACAAAATATGTAAGCAGTTCTGAAAAGTACAGAGATGAACTAATAAATTATCTGAAATCCACCACCAGAAATAATTAAAGATGTAGGTGATCGTATTTCTAGGCTTTTCTTTATTCCCATATAGAAAGATATCTGGGTAAGTGGGTAGATAGAAATAATTTTATGAGAATAGGTTCATACTCCTTTTGAAAATAAGACCTAGCTAATGTCAACGTACTTGAATTTCCCAGAAGGAAAAGAAACGTCATCATCATCATCATCGTCACCATCATCATTTGCCCTTTTCCAGGGCGTCTTATGTGCCGGGCACTGTTGTCAGTGTGCCATAGGGGTTGTCAGTGACTTAGGGGCTCATTTCACCTCCGGGCTGAGACCAGGAACGGAGGCGGGAAGAGGCCACCTGGTTTGCCCAAGGCTGCCCCGGCAGTGAGTCCTGGAGCCCCGCTGCAAAGCCCCTGAACGGAACACCTCAGCACCCTCCTGAGGGGAAACTGAGGACGCGGCGGGACTCTGGATGAATATGCCTTCACCCCAGAGCGCCAGGCCCCACCCCAGTGCCCGCTGTTTGCGTTTTGTTCGTACTTCTGGTACCAGGATTCCCCGAGTTTTGCCTTCATTCTGTTTCTGTGGATTTCCTGCACCTCGCTGTTCTTCGGTGCTGGCCACAGCTTGTGCCCCTCAGAGTGCTTCGTTTTGATGAGTTTTTTGGTGGGCTCCCCGCATCGACAGGAAAGGCTGCCGAGGGCTCCCGGGCGCGGCCTGCGCGTTGCCGCTTTCTCGTGTCTGAAACTCGGCCTCTTGCCTTTATTCTAGAAAACAGCTGGGCTGGGTATGATTCTTCCTTCACACGTTCTTGTCCTCAAAATATTGTAAGTAATTTTCCACTCTCCGCCGGTATCAGGTGTTGCTGTAGAGAAGCCTGAAGTGAACCTGATTTTCTCCCCTGGTGATTTCCTTTTTCTACCTGGATGCCTAAAGAATTCTTTCTTGACCCTCAAAATTAAAAAAGCAAAACTATGCTATACCTCAGCAAGGAGCATTGAGTCAAAGTTTCCTGGAACGCAGGGTGTTCTTTTGGTGTACAGGTGCAGTTCTCCCTTCATTTCAGGAAAGGTTTTCCTGTTTGAGGCCGCTGTCAGGTTCCCCTCCCTCCACCCTCCATTCTCGCCTCCCTTCTCACCGTGGCATTTGCAGTTAGCCTTGTATGGAATCATCTGTGTCTGCCCTGGATGGCTATCATCAGCTCTCAAATGCTGTGAGTCCTTTTATCTTTTTCCTCTGCCTTCATTGGGATTCCTTCAAGCCATTTCTTTACCACTGATACTAATTTCAGCCTTGCCTCTCATTCTTTTCTAATTTTTTATTAGTTCCCACAATGATGTTATTTTGTTGTCTGTCTTCTTAGCTTTGGAATACCCCTGTCTATCCTTTTCATTGCTGTATCATCTTGTCTTCAAGCTGCTCTGTTAATGAATCATTTTCTTAAAAGTTCCTTGTTTTATGGCTTGGGCATGACATCTTTGCAGAGGATTTGTTTGTATTTCTTGTATTAAGTTTCCTTCCAGACTGATATGTCTCTTTTTCCTTTCTCTATAGTATGTTTGCATATTTTCAACACCATTAACTTTCATCCTGTTTATTTCTCGAATGCACATTCTGGATGTAGTTGCAGCATCATTTTCGTGGCTGCACCACTGGCCGTTTTATACATTCTTCTGTTGACGGACATTTGGATTGTTCCCTGTTTTGTGCTAATCCAAGCAATGCCACTCTTGAGTAGTTGTAGACATACCTTGCTCCTTGGCTTTAATTGGCTGTATCCAATTGTTTCCCAAAGTATCAATTCATATTCCCACCAGGAGTTTCCGAGAGTTTCTGTTGCTCCATATATTCACCAACATTTGATGTTGTTAGATTTTTAACTTTTGGCAAGCTGATGCAGATGGAATGGTAGCTCAGCTATGATTTTAATTTCCATTTCCCTTTTTACTGTTGAAGGTGAATAGCTTTTTATCTTTTCCAACCCTTCTTTAGAACATTTTTTAAAGTAAAAATTATCCATTTTTAACAATTGCCTACTGCATGCCAGACTTGTGTTTCCTTCCAGATAAATAATAGTGAACAAAACAGACACAAAACCTGCTCTAATGGAGATTGCATGATCTTACATTGTGAGGGAGATTGTGAACAAATAAACACATTCATAAACACAAAATTGTTGAGGGCTGTGACAGGAAATGACGGTATGTTATGAAGGAGAATAATGTAAGGAACCTCATTCGACTGTAGATCAGGGAAACATTTATAAAATTTAAATGTTAAACATGGAAAATGGGTGAACTCTTTGCTCGTCCATTAATAATATGATGGAATCCCATATATCATTTAAAAGCATGATGTAGAGATATACTAATGCTTATGGGGAAAAATTTCATGACACATTTTTTTGTTTGTTTTTTTCATGACACATTTTTAAATGAAAAAAAGCATTTTCAAATCTGAAAGTATAGTATAATCCCATTTTTGTAAAATTATGTGTTCGTATGATCATGTTGGGAGTTTTAAATGGAACACTGTGTATAAAACTTTGGATGGTGAGCCTTCCTTTTTTAATACTTTGCTGAATTGCTTTCTTTCTTTTTTTAAAAAAATAAAAGTTTGAACTTCCTTTGTAAATAGTAACAATGAAAATTCCTGAGAGGTTACTACAAAGATACTATTTCTGCTTCACTCCCTGCTCTTTCTCTTAAAGTTCTTTGTCATGTCAGACTTACTCTCCTGAGAAAAAACCCCTATTGGAGACCAAATGTCATTAAGATTTTAAAAATGGGTTTCATTAATCCACATTCTCCAGGTCAGCTGGCTTGTCTCCACTTGTGTCTTCCCCAGATGCAGCCCACCTCCCCAAAACAGAGAGGGGACAATTTAGCCACATGTTGGTCTAATTTTATATAACTTTCCAAGACACTTAGATCCTGTAAGTCCCTAAATATTTTTAGAGAGATTTTCTCCTTAGATTTCCAACATTCCTGGCTACACAAAGGAAATATTAGTGACTCTGCTGCTTTCTTTAGCTGATAGGCTCTTGTATCTATATTTCCATGTTCCAGCAGCTTTTTAAAAAAGTCACCTTTTACCCCAAGTTGGTAGATATTTTGTATATCTTCTTGTCCCAATAGCAGGAAAAATTGAATTCAGAGAAAGCAGGGGGTGGGGTTTAAATATTGAAGAATAGTGTTATTACTCAATAATAAACAGCAGGAAAATCTTTGGAAATTAAACCAATTTTCATAATACTTTTATGAGTCATAAGAAAATCAGTGGTTAACCTACTTTACTGCACTTTAGAATTCCCATAAGAAAAACTCATTCACCCAGGTTCTTTGTCCAGTGTATATTATGCATATGAAATCTTTATATTAATAATTTTCCTTACTGTAAAAGCTACTTCTATTTTTAATGAACTGTTGCAAGCTTTTTTGTTTGACTGGCCTGATTTAATCAGGAGAAGCGTGGCATGGGTTCACAGTAGGGATGGCTTGAAAGTATATTAAGAAAGATGTATCAAACTGGCAGATCCACCAACTATTTTTAGCTGTGAAATTTGAGGGAGAAGCTATTATATGTGTTGTTTTTCCCTGAGAAACTTGTCAGCCTTGTCAATCGAGTAGCTGTGACTGGGAATTCTGTTTTGTAGTGAGCTCATCAATTAAACATTTGAAGTTCAGTACATGCCATAGTAACCTTTTTGATCAGTTTTGGAGAGGAAAATGTGAAGACGTTTTGGCAAAAATAAAATGGTTGAATAGCTTCTTGAAGTTGATTTTTATGAATGCAACACTTTAATTTTAATTCATTTCAGCTTTCAAAGTCCTATGAAAAGGTTGAAAAAGCCCTCAGTGCAGGAGACCCCACCAAAGGTGGATATGTATCTTTGAATTACCTAAAGGTCGTCCTTGACACCTTCGTATGCCGATTACCAAGAAGAATTTTTATCCAGTTAATGAAAAGGTAAGGGTCCCATTGTTTCCATGACATTTTTTTCCAAATGCCAACCATGAGAATAAGCGTCATTCATTTTTCATTGAGGTTTTAGACTTTTTATTATTGAGTCTTTCAAACATACACAAAAGTAAAGACAATAATATAATGAACCCCAATGTACCCATTACCCAGCTTCAACAATTTCTAAATCATGGTCAGTCTGATTTCATTGATAGCCCTACATGTTCGTCCTCAACCCTAGATATTTTTGAATCAAGTACCAGACATCATATCATTTCATCTGAAAATAGTTCAGTATGTCTCTCTAAAAGATAAGAGCTCTTTTAAAAAACATGGCAAAATTACCGTTTTCACACCTAATAGAATTATCAAGAATTTTAATAAATGACCAGTCAGGGTTCAAAATTAACAGAAGCTCTTTTACAATTTACTTTAATCGTGATCCATATAAGGTCTGTACATTTCAATTGGTTGACTTGTCTCAACTCTTTTTTAATCTATAGCTTTCTCTCCATTTATTAAAATTTCCTTGTGACGTATCTGTAGACGAAACAGCATTGCTTGTTTACATAAAGTTTGCTGCAATCCAGATTTGACTGATTGCAACCCATAGGGGCATTTAACATGTTCCTCAGTCTCACCACTCCGAGCCCAGATAAATAGTCTCATGTTCAATTTTTTTTACAAGAGTACTTCTATAGGTGGTGATACACTTTTTTTTTTTTTTAATTAGAGAGGTTGTGGGTTTACAGAAAAACCATGCAAAAAATACAGGGTTCTTATATACTACCCTGTTAGTAACATCTTGCATTATTGTGGCACATTTGTAACACTGATGAAAGCACACTTTTATAACGGTACTATTAACTATAACCCATGGTTTACCTTAGGGGTTCACTGTTTGTGTTGTGTAGTTCCATGGATTTTTTTTTTTTTTTTAATTTATTCTAGTAACATATATACAACCTAAAACCTCCCCTTTTAACCATATTCAAATATATAATCCAGTGCTATTAGCTGTGTCCACAATGTTGTGCTACCATCACCACCATCGTTACCAAAACTCTTCCATCCTCCCAAATAAAAATATAATCTTTGACAATATAAGCTTTGACTTCCTGTTCCCTACCCCTACCCTATCCCCTGGTAACCTGTATTCTAGATTCTGACTCTGTGAGTCTGCTTATTCTAATCATTTCATATCAGGGGGATCTCATGATGTTTGTCCTTGGTGGTGGTCTTTTTTTTATCAGAAAGTGTTTATTGACTGGTTGTCTCTCTCTTTTTTTTTTTTAAAGATTTTTTTTTAATTTATTTATTCATTTATCTCCCCCTTGCTGCTTGTGCTCGCTGGGTCAGCTAACCACGCCGTGCGGGGGGGCTTGCCTTCACCAGGAGGCCCCGGGTTCGGTTCCCATATGGTAAACGGGAGCCCCACTGATTGAGCCACAGCCGCTTCCCTCTTTTTTTATCATGTTAGCAGCCATTGTTTATCATGCCTGTATCCATCGATTCATTGCAGATCGTACAGTGGTCATATTCTACTTCTATTTTTCTTCTTCTTTTATTAGTTGGAATACTTCTACAATGAAAACTTCCCCTCACTGACTATTTGGTAACAATGAGGCACAGTTCGTATAGGAAAGGCAGGATATCATTGATTATTTCCCTTCATTTACCACTTTTCAAAATAATGAATTGGTTCCCTAGTGTTTTTTTAAATTATATTATAAACTCATAAATGTAAGTGTATTTGATGTGTTTTGATTCATTACAGTAATTATTCTTATTGATATTCAATTTGTTTTATCTTAGCTAGTGGGAGCCTCTTCACTACTGGCTTGAGTACTGTTGGCATGACTCTTACTGGTCTTTCCTTCGCTAGCTTTCTTGCTTTCTAGTAGAACAAGATATTTGGGACTCATCTTGTATGTTTTTTGCCCCAGGCCTGGAATCAGTTATTTATCCAAGAAGCCCTAGAAATGGCATATATAGACATCATAATCTGGGTGAGAATACTCTCTTTAATTTACCAATTTTCTGTCCAAGGAACCAAGGAGAACCTCTTCTCAGGGGAAGCAGGTTAGAAGCTCAGGGAACGATTGCCCTGAAAAACTCAGGCTATTTGGTGGATACCACCTGGAAAGGAGAGGCATGAGAGAAAAGGAAGGAAACAGTGTCTTTAAGCTAGACCAGCTGGGCCCATTTCCCATAACAGGGCTCTTTCTTTCTCGGCCCCGAGACAACCACAGAGAATCACCATGTAAAATACCAAGGATCCTGGAGTGAGAGGCCTTTGCCTCTGCAAGGAACTATTTCAGTGGCTCAGAAAATCATTCCATTGTGCTATCTACACATGGTGAAATCCTCCAGAAATTATTGTCTTGGCTAACTAAAAGCTTTAGACACATTTCTTTTTATCCCCTTTTCAAAATTATACTATTAAAAATTTAATAGTAGTAATCAAAATTAAAAATGAAAAGTCACCATCCACCTTACCTAACAAATTTACTCTTTTCATTTTTGCACATTCTCTTCCATTTTGTATCCACATGCATATATATGTATATTTACATATTTATAATCAAAGCACATCTACAGTTTTATATTGTACTTTTACAATCGAAATGCATATTACAAACATTTTCATATTGGCCTCATTGTCTTCAAAATTAATTTTAATGGATGCATAAAATGCCATTCATTCAGCAAACATTTATTGAGTGCCTTTTGCTGCCAGTCACTGTGGTAGGTGCTGAGAATGCAGAAGCAAATAACAAATAGTCCCCAAGCTAGAGCGGCTTACGAGAGTGAAAAGGCCTGTGAAGAATATGGTGGGAGCATAGAATGAGTATATTAGGGGGCTATGGGTGGCCAGGGTTCTGGCTCTTACAAGCTGTTATGGTTGGGAATCCAGGGGTTTCTGGGTCATGGCCTTTGTCACATTCACCCAGAATTCCCATGGGAACGGGGCCCAAGAGACAGCAGCAGACAGCCTGGACGCCCAAGTGCTAATATTAGGAATTATGTGTGATGTACGTCTCCTGGAGCACATGTCCAGAAGTACAGGTTTGCCATACTTCTGGTGAACTATTTGCCTTATTATATTTTAGCCCTTTTATCGCTGTGAAAGCCATTTCTGTTATGGCTATTTTAATATCAGATTTCTTTTGATTAGTATTTGTCAGTAATACCTTTTCCCAACTTATCACTTATACTCTTTTATTGTCCTGTTTTAGGTGTGTTTTCTGTAAAGTAGTATATAGAAGGATTTTTAAATTCCAAAATGAAAATTTTTGCCTTTTAACTGTCAAGTTCAGTCTGTTTCCTTTTATTGTGATCGAAATGTTTGGATTCCCCCCCCCCCCCATCTTTCTATTATTTACTCAGCTCTTTTTCCTTTTTCCTTTTTTTCTTTTCCATCTTGTTCCCATTGGCTGAGGTTTCTTTATCATTCCCTTTTCCCTCAGTTTTGGGGCTTATACATTTTATTTCTATTGGTTACTCTTAAATTTTTAACATGCTTTCTGAAGTTATAAAGTGCAAAGATAATCATTATTTCTACTGTCCTGAATAAAACAGCTTACATGTTGTGACCCGTGCTTTGGTTCTGCCGTATTTTCACAGCACCTGAATGCGCCATTGTTATGGCGGGTGCTGGTTTGTGCCCTCCGTGGTTGTTTGGATTGTCCCCTGTCTATCCGTCTCTTCTTGCGATCACTCCTTCCTCTGACTCCATCTCTTGAAGTGTATCCTTTACTAGTCCTTCTGGCGAGGTCCTCTGAGTGGTAAATTCAGCCTTTGTTTTCAAAAATGTCTTCATTTCGCCCTTACTCTTTCATGAACATCTAGCAGGGAACTGAATTCTTGCTGGAGGGTTCTTTTCTCTTAGTGTCTTGCAGATGCCCTCCTGTCTTCCGGCCTCTCCCGTAGCTGAGAGGCTGCTGTCAGGCTCCGGGTTATTCCTCTGTAGGTGAACTTGTTTTTCTTCCGCCTGCCTTTTAGGTGTTCTATTTTTGCTACTCTGTGCTTCCTCTACACTGTGCCTTGGCACAGATACTTGTGGATTTAAACTTCTCAGACTCATGAACATTTGTGCCTTTCCTGACTTCTCGAAAACTGCCAGCTCACGTTCTTTGAATATTGTCTCCACCCATCCCCACTGGTCTTTTCTTCTGTGTCTCCTATTAAATATATGTTGGACCTCCTCATTCCATTCTTCATGTCTCTTAACCTCTCTTTTATATTCCCCAAATCGTTATCTCTCTGGGCTGCATTCTGTCCGTTTTCCTTGGAGCTATTCTGGTTCACAGATTCTCTTCAGCTGTCCCATATCTCCTCCCAGCCTTGCACAATCCCAACTCTCCTAACCCCAAATGGGTACTAAAACCTCAGCCCCTTGAGTCTACATTAAATCCAAGGTCGCCTTTAGCACATTTTGAATGGGTCTAATAAAACGTCCAGGCTGTTGAGGGATTAGCTCATGTTTTTACTGCTCTAGTTTTCCATCTCTCCTTGCTTCTAGCACCTGTAGATTTCCCTTTCTTGGTTTCAATTTCAGCTGTGTATTTAAAATATTTTTGTTGATATGTTTCTATGTGATTAGGCCAGAAGGTTGCCAGGAGGTCCACTGTGTTGCCATAAGCCCTTCCTCAATGTGTTTTCGCTCGTTAGGAAGTTAGAAAAGTAACAGAACCAAGTTGACCCTTGGAAAGGTGAATAGGAGTTTCCCTCATGGTTGAGTTGGAGGAAAACATTTCATTCAGAAAGCAAGCAGCATTTTCAAAGGGTCTGGTTTGATTGGGTCATAATCAGTTGTTGGTGTTCTTTGATTTTATATATCCAAATATATTTAACCAGTTCACCATCATTTGGGTCTTTAGGCTCTTTTCAGTTTTGCCTATGTTTGTTCATTTGTTTAGTCAGTCAGTCAGTCAGTCAACAAACAGTTCTTGAACAACATACTATATCCCAGGCACTGTGCCAGACGCTAGCGTCCCTGCTGCATAGGACTTCCGTGCTGTTGGGGAAAACCATAATACAGAAACAAATGAATAATGCACTAAAATATGAAATGCAATTAGTGCTATGAGGGGAAGCCACAGGAAACTAGAATAGAGAATAATAGAGAAGAACTGCTTTAGACAGAGTGGCCTGGAAAGGATCAGTGGGAACAGCCAGGGAAAACCCAGGGGAAAGCCTCCTGGGCAGGGGCCACCGGCTCCCAGGGCTGCTCCATGTGGCATACTCTAGGGTCTGGCAGAAGCCCATGGGACCAGAGCCAAGTTGGCAGAAGGGGACTAGAGCCACGAGGGGCAGGCAGAGACAGGAAGTTGTCAGTAAATTGGAGAGGTGACCGTCACACATACTGCTTTTCCTTTAGTGGATGCTCTTTTGGTGGATGTATTTCTTTTTTTTTTTTTTTAACTTTATTTTGTACATTTAATAATTGAAAATATAAACAATTAAAAACTAAAAAGTAAACACAGATTAATAAATACATACACTTCTCAATTAAATGTACTGGATACATGTAATTTTTTTTTTTTATTCAAAGAATATGTTACACAATATATTTGGTTTGTAGTAACACAATCATACAGTATTTGTCCTTTTTTTTTTTTTTTCCAAAGATTTATTTATTTACTTTATCCATTTTAAACCCCCCCTTCCTCATTTGCTGTTTTTGTGTCCATTCGCTGGGCAATTCTCTGTGTCTGTTTCCTGCCATCTCTTCTCATCCTCCTCCTCCAGTCTTCACCAGGATTCAATCCTGGAGACCTCCGCTGTAGGAGAGAGGTGTCCTGCCACTTGCGCCACCTGGGTTCCTGGTTTTTGGAGCTTTCAGAGCATCTCGTTTTGTCTCTCCCCTGCGTCTCTCTCCTGTTACGTCATCATCTTGCTGCATGGCTCCCGGGGCCTGGTGGCTCACCGGCACACAGAGCCTGGCAGCCCATGCGCCTTCTATATATATTTTTTTTATTTTACCGGGAGGTCCCGGGGATCAAACCCAGGTCCCTCCATATGGCAGACGGACGCCCAACCATTTGAGCCACATCCGCCCCCAGTATTTGTCCTTTTGTGTCTGGCTTGCTTCGCTCAACATAATGTCCTCCAGGTTCTTCCATGTCGTCATATGCTTTACGACTTCATTTCTTCTTACAGCTGCATAATATTCCATCATGTGACTAGACCACAGTTTGTTTATCCATTCTTCTGTTGATGGACACCTGGGTTGTTTCCAGCTTTTGGCAATGGTGAATAATGTTGCTGTGAACATCAGTGTGCAGATGTCTGTTCGTGTCACTGCTCTCAGTTCTTCTGGGTATATACCCAGTAGTAGTATTGCCAGGTCATGTGGCAAGTCTATATTCAACTTCTTTAGGAACTGCCAAACAGTCCTCCACAGTGGCTGTACCATTCTGCATTCCCACCAACAGTGAAGATGTGTTCCTATCTCTCCACATCCTCTCCAACACTTGTAGTTCTCTGTCTTTTTAATAGTGGCCATTCTGAGAGGTGTGAAATGATATCTCATTGTAGGTTTGATTCGTATTTCCCTAATCATGAGTGATGTTGAGCATTTCTTCATGTGTTTTTTTTTTGCTTTTGTATTTCTTCTTTGGACAAATGTCTATTCAAGTCTTTTGCCCATTTTTTAATTGGGTTATTTGTGTTTTTACTGTTGAGTTGTAACATCTCTTTATATATATCCTGGATATTAAACCCTTATTGGATATGTGATTTCCAAATATTTTTTTCCCATTGAGTTGACTGCCTTTTTACCCTTTTGACAAAGTCCTGTGAGGTGCAAAAGTGTTGAATTTTGAGGAGGTCCCATTTATCTGTTTTTCCTTTTGTTGCACATGCTTTGGGTGTAAGGTCTAAGAAACCACCACCTGTACAAGGTCTTGAAGATGTTTCCCTACATTTTCTTCTAGTAGTTTTATGGTCCTGGCTTTTATATTTAGATCTTTGGTCCATTTTGAGTTGATTCTTGTATAGTGGGTGAGATAGGAGTCCTCTTTTATTCTTTTGGTTATAGATATTCAGTTCTCCCAACATCACTTGTTAGACTGTTTTGTCCTGTTAACATGGACTTGGTAGGTTTGTCAAAAACCAGTTGATTGTATAGGTGAGGATTTATTTCTGGATTCTCAATTCTGTTCTATTCTACTGATCGATGTGTCTGTCTTTATGCCAGTACCGTGCTGTTTTGACCACTGTAGCTTTGTAATATGTTTCAAAATCAGGCAGTGAAATTCCTCCCACGTCGCTCTTCTTTTTTTAGAATGCTTTTGGCTATTTGGGTGCACATACCCTTCCAAATGAATTTGGTAATTGCCTTCTCTAATTCTGTAAAGTAAGCTGCTGGGATTTTGATTGGTATTGTGTTGAATCTGTAGATCAGTTTAGGTAAGATTGACGTCTTCACAATATTTATTCTTCCAATCCATGAACATGGAATGCCTTTCCATTTGTTTAGGTCTTTTTAAATTTCTTTTAGCATTGTTTTGTAGTTTTGTACATATAGGTCCTGGACTTGTTTGGTTAAATTAACTCCTAGGTATTTGAGTCTGTCTGTTGCTATTGAAAATGGAATTTCCCCCCTGATTTCCTCCTCAGAGTGTCCATTACTATTGTACAAAAACATTACTGATTTTTGTGTGTTGATCTTGCATCCTGCCACTTTGCTAAACTCATTTATTAGCTCGAGTAGCTTTGTCGTGGATACTTCAGGATTTTCTAAGTACAGGATCATGTCATCCGTAAACAGTGAGAGTTTTACTTCCTCTTTTCCTATTTGGATGACTTTAATTTTTTTTTTTTTTTCTTGTCTAATTGCCCTAGCTAGAACTTCTAGTACAATATTGAATAACAATGGTGACAGTGGGCATCCTTGTCTTGTTCCTGATCTTAGAGGGAAAGTTTTCAATCTTTCCCCATTGAGTATGATGTTGGCTGTGGGTTTATCATATATGATTTTTATATTAGGAATTTTCCTTCTATTCCTATCTTTTGCAGTGTTTTTATCAGGAAAGGGTGCTGTATTTTGTCAAATGCTTTTTCTGCATATATAGAGATGATCATGTGTTTTTTTTCCTTCAAATTGTTAATGTGGTGTATTACATTGATTGATTTTCTTAAGTTGACCCACCCTTGCATCTTAGGAATAAATCCCACTTGTTCATGATGTACAAGTCTTTTGATATGCTGTTGGACTCGATTTGCAAGTATTTTGTTGAGAATTTTTGCACCTATGTTCATTAGAGAGATTGGTCTGTAATTTTCTTTTCTTGTTGTATTTTATCTGGCTTTGGTATTAGGGTGATATTGGCTTCATAAAATGTGTTGGGTAATTTACCGTCATCTTCAATTTTTTGGAAGAGTTTAAACAGGATTGGTCTTAATTCTTTTCTAAATACTTGGTACAATTAACCTGTGAAGGCTTCTGGTCCTGGACTTTTCTTTGCTAGGAGATTTTTGATGATGGATTCAATCTCCTTAAATGTGATTGGTTTGTTAAGTTCTTGTATTTCTTGTAGCGTCAGTGTAGGTTGGTTGGTTGTTTCTTGGAATATGTCCATTTCATCTAGGTTGTCTAGTTTGTTGGCATATAGTTTCTCATAATATCCTCTTATGATTCTTTTTATTTCTGTGGGGTCATTTGTAACTTCCCCCCTTTCATTTCTGATTGTATTTATTTGCATCTTCTCTCTTTTTTTCTTTGTTAATCTAGCTAGGGGGTCATCAATTTTATTGATCTTCTCGAAGAACCAGCTTTTGGTTTTGTGGATTTTCTCTATTGTTTTTTTGTTTTCATTTTCATTTATTTCTCCTCCAATCTTTATTATTTCTTTCCTTCTACTTGCTTTGGGATTGGTTTGCTGTTCTTTTTCTAGTTTCTCTAGTTCTTCAGTTAAGTCTTTGAGTTTAGCTCCTTTTTTTTTTCTTAATATAGGCATTTAGGGCTATAAATTTTCCACTCAAGACTGCCTTCGCTGTATCCCATAAGTTTTGATATGTTGTATTCTCATTTTCATTTATCTCAATGTATTTATTGATTTCACTTGCAATTTCTTCTTTGACCCACTGATTATTTAGGAGTGTGTTGTTCAGCCTCCACACATTTGTGAATTTACTTTTTTCCTGTCTATTATTGATTTCCAGTTTAATTCCATTATGATCTGAGAAAGTGTTTTGTATAATTCCAATCTTTTTACATTTATGGAGAGCTGCATTGTGACCTAACATGTGATCTATCCTGGAGAAAGATCCATGGGCAGGCACTTGAGAAGAATGTATAACCCGCTGCGTTTGGATGCAGTGTTCTGTGTATATATGTTGGGTCTAACTTGTTTATCATGTTGTTCAAGTTCTCTGTTTCCTTGTTGATCTTCTGTCTAGTTGTTCCATCTAATGATGTGAGAGAGGTGTTGAAGTCTCCACTGATTATTGTAGAAATGTCTATTTCTCCCTTCAGTTTTGCCAGAGTTTGCCTCATGTATTTTGGGGCCCCCAGGTTAGGTGCATAGATATGTATGACTGTTATACCTTCCTGGTGGATTGTCCCTTTTATTAATATATAATGGCCATCTGTATCTCTTATAACTTTTTTTGCATTTAAAGTCTGTTTTGTCTGATATTAGTATAGCTACCCCTGCTCTTTTCTGGTTACTATTCGTGTGGATTATCTTTTTCCAACCTTTCACTTTCAGCCAGTTTGTATCCCTGGGTCTAAGGTGAGTTTCTTGTAAGCAGCATATGGATGGCTGATGTTTTTCAGTTTACTCTATCAGTCTGTATCTCTTGATTGGGGAGTTTAATCCATTCACATTCAATGATATTACTGTAAATGCATTATTTACTTCCACCGTTTTATTCTTTGGTTTTCATATATTATCTTATTTTTGTCTGTCTTTTTACTCTTTTGGTTATCCTTTCTGCTATTCTTTCTTCTATACTCTCTTCAAGCCTCTCTTTCCTGTCTTTTTCTTTCAGGTTCTAAGGCTTCCTTTAGTATTTCCTGCAAAGGTGGATTTTTTTTTGCAAACTCTCTTAGTTTCTGTTTGTGAATATTTTATACTCACCTTCATATTTGAAGGACAGTTTTGCTGGATAAAGAATTCTCAGCTGGCAGTTTTTCTCTTTCAGTTTCCTGATTGTATCATACCACTGTCTTCTCACTTCCATGGTTTCTGAAGAGAAATCTGCACTGTCTTACTGGATGTCCCTTGTATGTGATGGTTTGCTTCTCCCTTGCTGCTCTGAGAATTTTCTCTTTATCATTGACATTTGACATTCTGAGTAGTATGTGTCTTGGTGTAGGTCTGTTTGGATTTATTCTGATTGGCGTACAGTGTGCTTCTTGGACATGTAAGTTAATTTCTTTCGTGAGACTTGGGAAATTTTCAGCTATTATTTCCTCAAATACTCTTTCTGCCCCTTTTCCCTTCTCTTTTCCTTCTGGAACTCCTATGATATGTATGTTGTTGCATTTTGTGTTGTCATTCAACTCTCTGAGCCCCTGCTCAATTTTTTTCCATTCTTTTCTCTCTGTTCTTTTGTCTTCAATTTTAGCTGCTCTGTCTTCAGTATCACTTATTCTTTCATCATTTCAAGTCTGCTGTTGTATGCCTCAGATGTGCTTTTTTATCTCACCTGTTATGTCTTTCATTCCCATGAGCTCTGTTACTTTTCTGTTCAGGATTTCAAATTCTTCTTTGCATTCGCTCAGTGTCTTCTTGATGTCATTTATCTCTTTAACTATATTGTCTTTCAACTCGTTAATTTGATTTTGGAAATTTGTTCGCATCTCGCTGATTAGTTCTCTCAAGTTCTACATCTCTTCTGGGCCTTTGATGTATTCCTTTTCTTGGGTCATGTCTTCTATTTTCTTAGTATGGCTTGTAATTTTTTGCTGATGTCTACTTATCTGATTAGGATGTAGTTTACTCAGATGCTCAATTTCTTTCTCTTTCGTAGGGATTTAGTGGCAGGAGGCTGTGAGTTACCACTGCTCTTTGATTTTTTGGCTCGACTTGAATTGTTAGGATTGTCCTGCTCGTTGCTCTTAACTGGACTCTGGACCCAGTAATTGGTTGTAGGGTCGCTACCTAGGGCCTTGGGCAGGGAGGGTATAGAGGCCGGAAAAAGCCTCTCCTACTTATTTTTAATTTTCTTGTCCCCTCTGAGTCCTCAACAATCAGTCCCTGTTAGTAGAGGAAGAGATTGGGAGGGTTGTATATCTTTAGCCCCTTGCAGGTTCCAAGGCAAACAATGACACAGCCCTACCCAGCCTGGAAGGGCTCTCGGGACAGGGCAGACCAAATTTATGAGTCAGCCGCTGAGTCAGCCTTAGGCTGTGTCCCTCCGTCTCTCCTTTCCAGGGGCGTCCTCAACAATTAGTCCTAGCTAGAAGACAGGGAGATTCTGAGAGTTGAATTTATCCAGTCCTTTGCTGGCTTCCAGGGCAAACCACTCTGTGGTCTCACTTGTCCTGGAAGGGCTTGTGGGGCACAGCAGACCAGTTTTGTTGTTCAGAAGCTGAGTCCTCCTTAGACTGTGTCCCTCTCTCTCTCCCCTTTCTTGGGGTGGTAGATCCCTGGAGCCCCCTTTGTAGTCACAGGCCCAGAGACCCTAGAATTCTTAAGTGTCTTTGGTGTGGGGAGGGTGCTAGCAACAGCAGCTGCTGATTTCAACTCAAGGTTGTGTCAGCGTGATTTCCTTCCTTTGTCCCTCTCTCCTCCGGGCCATGTCCAGCCTTCACTTGCTGTCCTAAACTCTAGAAGATCTATTTTGGGGCTGTCTCAGCCTGTCCTCTAGCTATTTTTCTGGAGGAGAAGAGATTCTCGTGTCTTACTAGTCCACCATCTTCTTGGAAGTCCAGAATGTATTTCTAAAAGTAAGATTCTGAGGCCAGAGAGTATGAATGCTTTTGTGAATTTTTGAAGGATTGCTGAATTGTTCTCTCAAAAAGGTAGTAGTGATGTGTATTGCCACCAATATTGTATGAGCAGTCTAGTCTCATATTCTTCCTGGCATTGAGTATTAACACTGTTTTAAAACATTGATAACTTAACAGGTATAAAATGGTGCCTCACTGTGGTTTTAATTTATATTTCTTGAGTGATTTCAAAGTTGGACTTTCCGTGTGCCTGTGCATTGGTTGGGTACCCTTGGTGAGCCTTCTCTTCCTGTCCCTATTGGCTAATGGCCCCACTGATAATTGTTCAGTCAATTTTATTAGCTTTTTGTTTAACAATTTTTATAATTAGATATTTTTCAAAAGGTAACCCTTTTCTGTCCCAAGTGTTGCCACTACCTTTCTCAGTTTCCTATTACTCTTTCATTTCATGATACCTCGTTTTAGACTTTATGTTTTAATATAATCAAATACATGAATCTTATTTTGGAATGTCTTCTGTTGCCTAAAAATCTATAAATTCATCATTCTTATTCAGGCCTGATAAAAACTCTTCTATTCTGCTTGTTTTTCTTATTCTTTAAAACAAAACAAAACACTGTAATCCAACCTAATACAAGGTGGGTATTCATATTGAAATATTTTTTCCAGAGAGATGACCTATTTCCCCCACCATCATTTTTAAATAATCCTTTCCTCCTCTGTTGTTTGTAATGTCTACTTTGTTGTATATTAAATTCTTATCTGTAATTTGGTCCAATTTGCGCTTTCTATTCTATTCTATTAATCTTGATTTCTGTTGCATGAGTATGTACATTTCTGTACAACAGTCTGTCTACAATGGTCCATCCAATTGCCTTTTTCTTTTCTGTTGCAGCTTTAGATATAACATTGGGTTCCCTGAACTGTCAGTTATTTTTTTCTTTCTAACCTATTTCTTGAACCTAAACGGTGATTGTAAAGGACTTACCACTAATCGTCACCGACTAAGAAGTGAGAATCTGCTGGATTCTGTCATGAATGCCCTGGCCTAAGAAAAATAAAGTAGAGGCGGGCAAAAGTGTCCTGCCTTGGGTAGCACAGGGCCCACCCAGGCCCCCTGGGCAGTGCTGATGTGCTCTTCTCCTTTGCTCTCCTCACAAGCCCTTGTGAGAAAGGTAGAGCCGGAACACCCGTTATCGCTGGAGGAGAGAATCCTGAATTCCTTTGCACTCATGGCATTATAAGAAACCATAATTTGTCATCTAAATTTAGGTTTAAATATTTTTGTTAAATTACCAGGATGATTCCACAGTTGCGCTGGGCAAATTTTGCATTGGCTTTTGTGCTTAAAAAGGATTTAAGAGTTCCCTAAAAATTCCTGTACATGAATGTTTATAGCAGCTCTAATCATAATCTCCAGAAAAACTGGAAACAACCCAAATGTACTTCAGTGGGTGGATAAACAAACTGGTCCATCCATACAATGAAGCACTTTTCAGCAATGAAAAGAAACAGTCCGTTTATACACGCAACAGCAAGATCTCCGAAGGTTGCATACTGTGGGATTCTATTTCTGTAATATTCTGGAAAAGGCAGCACAACAGGAGAAGTTCAGTAGTTGCCAGGGCTCAGGCTCAGGGGAGGGTGTGACCCCCAAGGGCCAGCAGGAGGGAGTTTTGGGGGTGATATGGGGGTGATTCCATGAATCTATACCTGTGTTAAAACTCATGGAGCTGTACCCCGAAATAAAAGGTCAGTTTTACCTCATTTTAATTTAGGAAATAAAAATTTTAAAACTCATGCTTATTGTCTTTTTACGAAAGACAAAGAATATAGGAAAGAATAAAGAAGGAAAATAAAATCTAACATCTCACCCCTAAGAAAATAATTTGAGAAGTTATTCTTACTATCCAATTTAAGAATGAATAGAAGATGAAAAAAAAAAACCCCAACTTTTTTTAGTTTGCTATTTTTAAAATATTAAGTATCTAGGGGCCTCAATACAAGAGACAACAACAGGGAAATGAGCCATAAAATTTTGATCCAAATAATCTTTTGAGACGTTGAAAGCCATTTTCTACATATACATTTTTTTTTTTTTTTTTTTTTTTGGTCGGGGGAAAGTGCACACGCACCCCCCCCCCCCAAATTCTGCAGTCGAGTTTCCCCCATGTGGGGAAATCACAGGGGTCAGCAGATCCCCCGGGCAGTGGATCAGTCTTGTCCTGGGAAAACCACCTTCATGATCATGGTCTCTCCCCTGCAAGGTAAGTATCTCCATGTATGTTTTAATGTAATAGTAGACTTTATTTGAACAGATGACTTGACCTTTATTTCCAACATGCTGTGCTTTTCAATGTCGCCTAGCCTTTTATATAAAATAGGTCTATTAAAAATAAAACCAGGGTTCAGATATGAAGAATGAGGTTTAAGGGGAGTTGAGACGATGGATTAAACACCATCACTTCCATATTCTCAGGAGACTATAATTCATCAATTTATCCATCATGTGAACAGGTTTTCACTCAGAAACTTCTCCTTTTAAGAATTTTCCCATTCATGCTGCTAACATTAGTAGCCTGGAAGAAGCTATAAAAATGGAAAAAATAAGCCATTGACCCGAATCATATGATGAGTAGAAGCAATACTGTGGGGTAGAGTTACATTTATTGCTTAAACCTTTTGAGTCCACATGTCTTCTTCATTTGGACATACATTGTTCAGGGGCCAGGCAGAAAGCAGAGGGCAAGCTAAAAGGGGTAGCTGACATGGGTTTATTGAAGGGTCTTTCCTTGGGCTGCGGGCAGGAATAAGTAAAGTCAGTAGGCCGGAAAGCAGCTCTGGACTCAGAGTGGGACACCATTTTCACTCCTAGGCCAAAGGGGAAAGAGAGGGAGCAGTTACTGAGACAAGCAAGGACTGAAGTAGAAGGACAGGGTCGCCCAGTAGGAGTTGGAGATCAGGACACCATCGATCTGCAGCCCAGCAGGGAGGGCACTGGGGAGTAAACAGCCCACCATTGCTCTCCTCTCGTCTTCCAGTCTCCGCAGGTGCCTCGCACTGGCCACCCCCAACTGAAAGCCAGAGGCAAGGGAGCACGGCTTGCGCAGTCCACTGAGGCGCATGCAGAGTGGAGAAGGGCAGAGAATGGGTCTGTGTGGACATGAGGACGATGTCCAGTGCAGTCTCCCATCATGAGCCTCTGCATCCTCAGAGGGATGAAAGACCCTGTTCTTTGTATGGGATGAAAAGCTTGTATTCCCTGAGCAGGAAATGCTCAGGGTTCTGACAGCTGCCAAGTTATTGCAAGGAGATGTTATTCCCACCTAAAACCTCAAATGCTAGCTGTGCTTTTCGTAAAAGGCAGTGGGATATAGGTAAAAAGGAAAAACATAAAATACAGCGGCTAAAATTCCCATTCCTGTACCTGGTCCTGAGATCCAAGTTGGTAATTATAGCTTCCTGCTTCTACCATTCTCTCTCCCCCTTATTTTCTCTGCCAGTCTCTTTGCTGGATGGGGTTACTCAACTGGTATGGTACCCACCGCTCCTTTCTCCGGGAGCTCAGTCCTTGGTGTCATGTCTTTGTTGGGTCGCCCCAGCTGGTTTAAGGCATTTAATGCATCCGTGGGCCGCACCCTGGCCTCACAGGATGCTCTCTCAGCTGGTTCTGTAATGGGGTCGTTGCAGGGTTCTCAGTGTCCAGTCAAGCCAGCTGTTCTGGGAGTCGAATGGACTCTTCAGATGTGAGTCCATCCCCCACATCCTCCGCCATCACATGAGCCTCTGGTTAAACACGATACTGCACGGGATGTCATGGTGATGGATACAGCATTGTGGAGTTGGTAATGGCAGAAGCATTTCAGTCAGGAAAGGAAAATTTGTATGGGGAGTATGTTTCTTACTCGTGAAGACAAGTCACTGCCCCCTCCATAATGAAAGGCATCCAGTGTAATCTTACCAGGCGTCTGGAAAGCCCCCCTGAGAAAGGGGCCGTACTGAGGGCTCAGTGTTGGCAGGTTGGGTACTGAGCATGTAGTAGCCAGGTCAGCTTTAATTACAAGAAGTCCAAATTTTCCAACCAATGCACAACCTCTTTCTTGCCACCATGACCATTTTTTGCATATAAGCCCGTTGAATCAGAACCAGATTGCCTGGGGAAAAGGACTCACTGACATCCTCAGGATAGGTCACCTTCATTCCCAGGAGGATGCCTTCCAGCGACCATTTCCTTGGGATCTACATATCTTTAAAATCTCTGCTCATTTTCCGCGACCCATCAAATGCTTCTTTCTAGACCTCCTTATCTCCAGTCTTCCAATCTTGTTCTTTCTGACTCCCTGAACTGTTGGCCAGGGCACTAGCTGCTGCCCACGACTCAATGTCTAGATTCCTACCTCAGACCATCTCGCCTTCTGGGCCTCTGGAGCTACGCCTGCTGTCTTCCAGCGTCCCCGAGCGCGGCTGTCACGCCGCAGCTTTCCACTTTGGGCTGAGAGCCGCATGTGGCGCAGCCCTGTGTGCTAGCAGGCCTGCGCCTTTTCTGCCTCTGTGAACGTGTCATGCAGGGACTTCCCATGGCGTCTTTAAGTGTGGGTGGAGGGAGAGTCAGAGAAGCAGTAGGAACAGGTGCCATTCGAGTCTGAAGCCCTGGAGCACCTGCTCAGGCATAATTGTTTCTGTCTTTAAAACCTAATTCCTATATACCATTTCCATTCAACAATGGAATACTGCTGCCATGGATTGGATAACACCCGGTTTGCCCTGGCAGTATGAGTTTCATAATTATTTTTATCTCATGGCCAGGCATTCAAATTGTGTCAGAGCTCAGTAGGAGACCAGGGGCGGAAGAGTGCAGAGCCTTGCTTCCAAACACTGGGGGTATGTGCTGTGGTTCTCCTGGGGCTTGTCACCGCGTCCATATCGCATCTCTGTCCACCACAGACACTTCATTAGCATGAGGTATTGTGGGTCATAAGGCCCAAGTGGGACAGCAGTTTACATTGTAGCATGGACTATCTTGTTCTTGTCCCCACTTAAAACTGGCAAGTCTGTAGGCTGCCCTTTAAATGAATCAGAGGAGTGAGACCAAATTGTCTTCAAAATCCAGACACCCTTCAAGCATTGTGCCTCTCTCTTTGTAATGGGTGGCACAAGGTGCAACAACTTGTCTTTCACTTTATAAGAATTATAACAACATACCTCAGGCCTCTGGATCCCGAGGAACTTTGCCAGAGTGGCAAGCCCCTAAACTTTCATAGGTTTATCTTCTTCCCCCAGCCACGTAACTATCTGAGGCATCTGAGGTGCTTGCTCCTTACTTCTTACTAGGTTCAATTAATATAATAACGTCATCCAGTACGCTGTTCTCTGGCATGTCATAACAATACATAGTCACTTTGACAAATGGCTGCAGGACCCCCTGGGCAAGTCTTGATCAGAATTCCTTTACATATTATGACAGAAAGCAGGTTAGTTGACATAGGCATAAGATAAGATTGTAAAGGTAACATCTCCCTGCCATGTAAAGGAAACTTTGCCAACATGAATGAAAACCTAGCATTTGCTATGTCTGTAGTTGCATACGAGATGCCTGGGGCTATGCTGATATGCTTGTGATTGGCATCATCACCTGATTAAATTTGCAATCATCCAGTCATTTTTTAATACCCAAGTGCCTTTTGCACTGGCCAAACAGGTGATTTTAAAAGGGAATGTGGTAGAATCTACCACCACCCCAATCGTTTTATTCTTTGTTGATGGCGCTAGTCTCTGCATTTGCGCCAGGGAAGTAGTATTGCTTTTTGTTCCCTCTCTTGTGGCAGGTTGGGGCTTCCACTTGGCCCTTCCTACCACTGTGGACCTCATTCATGGGGCTTGGAGAAAAGAATTCTGCAGTTTGCTTTATGAGACTGAGAATATTTGTTCCCATTAAATACTCTGAGTCTGGAGAAGTACCCTCAGGATGTCGGGACTCCCACTATATTGGACCCACTGTGAAATGGACTTGGGCCAGAACTTCCTCTGTTGCTCCGTAAGCCTCTACTCTGACCAGTAGAGCATGCTGACACGTTGGTTCTCCAGGGATTATCATCAGTTCAGAGCCCTATCTAGTCATCCCTGAATGGCGAGGGTATTTTCCTTCTCCCCAGTGCATAGTCACATTGGTAAATGGCTGGAGTACCTTCTGGGCAAGGTTTGGATAAAGATTCTTGGAACCCTCCAGACAAGGTCTGAAGGAAGAGTGGAGGGTTGTTCCTCAAAGGTACCCAGGCTCCCTCTGAGTTGTGGGGCTCTGGGTGTTTGAATTGGCTTAGGTCTGTTAGGTCCTGAGGAGTGAGAGGTTGCATTCTAGTAAGGTCTGTGCCTGAGCAAGAGGCGGTGCATTCCAGCCCTAGTGAGTGAGATCAGGCTTCCACCCCTCAGACCTAAAATTTTCTGCTTATATTTATCAGGGAGTACCATAGTCTTTCCTGAGGACCCTGGGGTCAATTAGATATTGTCCCAAATCCTGATTTCTCTATGGCTCATTTGGTAATTACTCCCAAGCTGTAAACATAAGAGAGGGTTCCCCAACAGGAGTTTACCCTCTTGTAGAGAAGCAAGTCACTGCCAGACAGTGGTTCAAAAGAGAGAAAGCCAAGGGAATAAACACTCTGAGTTGTCTTCCAGCCTGTTCTGAAGTCTCACCAGTGCCTCCCATTGATAAACTAATCTAGAAGCTGGAGGGCAAGAGAACCCAAATAATGCAGTCCACGGAGCTCAAGCCTCTGCACACAGAGCATGGTGGAGGAGGCTGGGGAGAGGGTGGGACTGCAGGGGCAAACAGAAGGCCCAGCAGGGAGGCTTCTTCCACTGTATTCCTGTGGTCAAGGTTGGGGTTGAGAACAAAGCTGTGACCCGGGACACATGACAGAAGGTAGAAAGGCTGCAGGGTGGGGCACGGGACGTGAGGCCTCCCTGAGTGCCAGCGAGGCGCTGTGGAAGTGAGGAACCAGGGTGGTCTCAAACATTTTGAAAGTGTATCTGACTCCTGGAAGAAAAGTTGCTCATGTAGTATTTTCACTTGTTATTCATTATTTCTTACCAGTAATTATATTCTAGTTAAATTAAGAACCAGTATTTCTCTAGAATATTTTGACGGGCATTTGGAATGCCAAAAACAAGTTCCAATATTAAATGAATTTGGGAGATGGCAGATTAAGTAGGTTTTGTTTCTGTGGGGCACCTCCTGGCAGTTAATATGTTAACTGAATATCATGAATATCCAATTGTGGGGGGACAGGCAGTGATTCCAGACTCATTTTGTCTACATGCCAGTGCTGGCCTGGAGGACCCCCGGTTGAAGTGTGCCGGGTTCACCCCTGTGTTCCCACGGCCACCAATCCAGTTCAGGCCCCCACCCCACTCTCCTCGACCCGTGGTTCATGCACGCTGGCAAGGAGGAGAGGCTGGGAAGTGTGGCATGTGTTGCAAATGATTTGTTATTTACCACTAATAAAATTTAAATAGGCAAGCGATTCTGTTTTCTGATGAAGTCCATGGTTATCCCTGAAGTAAATTACTTGCACACCCTTATCTTTGTGTGTGTGCGAGGGTGAGAGGGAGGTGAGGATTAGGGTAGTGTGAACCAGTCCTGGTGGGAATAGAGGGTGGAGTTGGGGTGGGGGCATTTGGGCAAGGGCAAAGGCACTGAGTATTGACACTCGACACCCCCAGGTCATTACTTCCTTTCATGCCTACAGGAAATAGTCTGAGCCTCCATCTCAGGTGCCTGGTTCAGTCCAGCGCTTCCCTCCTTCCCCACAACTGCTGGGGTCTTCGGGGGCAGTTTCATGACCTTGACCAGGCTACCCCGTAGCCTGCTTCCCTCCTTGGGCCTGGCTCGCAGTCTCTTCTGGCTCTGTGGTTACTGTTCTTTTGCTGTGTCTCAGCCATTCCTAATGGGGCGCCCCCCAGTCTCCCTTCAGCGCATCATTACAAATGCAGCGTTGGGAGGGTTGGGGAAGAGGATGCTAAGTCACTGAGGGCCTTTTCTCGCCAACACACGTTGTTAAATCAGAAAAATATCGAAGGACAACAAATTGTGATACATGGGATGAGTGAAACCGGCTGGACAGATAGAGAATCGCAGGCCCAGGCCTACCCCGCATCAGGTAGTCAAGAAAGCCTTCCTGGGGGAGCTGGCATTTAAGATGAGCCCTGCAGGCAGGGATTGGCCTGTGGAAAGGCCTGCTGTGTTGCACAGCTCGAGAGCCCACCGTTGAGTTGTACTCACTGTGGGGGAAGCGCATCCCAGGCTCACAGAACAATGCAAAGGCCTTCGCATAAGAGGGAGTTTGGGATATTTGAGAGTAGGAGGGAGAAGAACAGGTTAGGACAGAAACCAAGAGTTTAATTTTGGGCATGTTGTGTTCGAGATGCCTATTAGAAATCCAAGTGTTGTTGACTAGGCTTTAGGGGGCTCAGAGAAGTCTAGACTAGAAATGATAGGTGTGTGGATCATATATATCAGTATAGATACATGAGCATATATATCCACATAAATGGTGCCCGAAGCCGGCAGAATGCGTGAGTCACCAGAAGAGTGAATGTGCATAGAGAAGGGTGGTGAGCGTTTAGAGACAGGACAGAGGAAGAAGAGTCAGCTAGTAAGGTCCTTGCCCTGGAATGTCCTCCTTTTGTCTTTTGTCGTTGCCATCTCCACCCGTTGCAATTCCACCCATCCTTCTAGGTCAGATGACGCCTTTTCTGTGAAGAGCCTTCTCTGGCGGGGAGGACCCAATAGGATTAGTCTCTCTGCTCTGCCACTCTTTGCTGCCTCCTCTGACAGTGTCCATTTGTTGAATGGATTAGAGACTTTCAGAACAGCGTGACAGACTCATGTTTCTTTTCTCTAGATGGAGTTGCATGTTGCTGTAAGTATCTACCTGGATTCGTGGGACAGGAAGGATGGATTAGAAATGATATTTGGCTCCCAACCTCAGAATCCACAGGGATAGCTGCCTAAGGCGATAAAAGGAGCCACTGGGGCATTTTTTCAAGAGTGAAAATTGAGCTGTGTCTTTGTGATTCCGCTTAGTAATGGTCACTTGTGATTTGCAAGATTGTGTGCTGATTCTGTTTTTAAAAGTTTGTGTTTATTCATCTTGATTATAAAAGCCATGTATGTTCAAACTGGAAAATAGGGGAAACCCATAAAGAAAAAAAATCAGCCGTAATTATAATCACCAGAGATGGCCTCTATTAGCATTTTGGTATATTTCCTTCCAGAATATTATATCAGGAGCATTTTCCCATGCTGTTAAAAAAAAATACTCTGAAAATGATTTTTGATGACTGCATGTTTTGTCAACCCTTGAGTCAAAGGGTTTGAACATTTTTAAGGTTTACATCTCATATTGCTAAAATGCGCTTTCAGGAAGGTGTTAATTTATTCTAACCACAGAGGCTCTTAAGAGAGCTTTTTTGCCAGCATTTAACATTTGCCATTTGTAAATCTTTGCTAATTTGATAGGTGAAAGCACAGTTCCTTGTTGTTTTGATTTGTATGTCTTTGATTGCTACTGGGGTTGCACATTCTTCATATGTTTAAACATTATGTATACTTCCCTCTGTTAACAGTCATTTGTTGGTATCCTTTGTCCATTTTCTATGAGATTTTTCTATTTTCCCCAGTTTTATTGAGGTATAAGTTGCATAAAATAAAATTCATTCTGAAGGGTATAATTTAATGAGTTTGGGCAATTGGTGTGTAGTCATGTAACTGCTATGACTATTAAGATATAGAACATTTTTGTTACCCTGAAAACTTTTCCTCATGTCCTTTTGTAATCAATCCCCAGAAACCACTGATCTGCCCTCTGTTGCTATAATTTTGCCTTTTATAGGAGTTCTCATAAATGGAATCATACAGTATATAGTCTTTTGTGTTTGACTACTTTAAGACTCATCCATGTTGTTGTACATATCAATACATTCTCTTCCTTTTTATTGCCGAGTGGTATTCCATGGTCTTGCTAGACCGCAGTTTGTTTATCCATTCACCAGTTGATGGACACTTGGGTTGTTTTCATTTGGGGGTCATTATGGAAGATGCCGCAGGGAACATTCACATACAAGTCTTTGTATGCATTTATGCTTTTCTTTCTTTTGGGTTAATATCTAGGAGTAGAAGTGCTGGATTGTATGGTGAATGAGGTTTAACTTTATAGAATACTGTCAAACTGGTTTCCAAAGTGACTGTACGGTGTTCAGTCCCACTAGCGATGTCTAGGAATTCCAGATGCTCCACATGCTCACCCGCACTTGTCTTTTAAATTTTAAATTTTGTTCTTGTGATGTGTAGAGCTATCCAGTTCTGGTTTTAATGTACATTTTCCTGATAACTAATGATGCTATTAGCCATATGGATTATTGGCCATTCAGATACCTTCTTTTGTTAAGTATCTGTATAAAGTTTTTGCCCATTTTTATTGGGCTTTTTTCCTATTATTGGATTATAAGAGTTCTTTATATATTCTGGATGTTAGCCCTTTGTCAGATACATTTTTCAAATATTTCTTCTCAGTGTGACTTGCTTTTTAATTTTCTTAACTCTGTCTTTCAAAATGCAAAAGTATCCAATTTTCACAAAGTCCATTTTTCCATTTTTAATTGTTTTCTTATTGTTCATGGTTTTTATGTCCATTTTTAGAAATCTTTAACTAACAATATCATAAGAATTTATCCTATGTTTTATTCCAGAAGTTTAATAATTTTAGCTCTTACAATTTAGTAACATTTTGAGTTAATTTTTGTATATTAATTTTGCATTAGGTATGTACAGGTCAAGGTTCATTATGTTTCTATACAGATATCCAGTTGTTCCAGCACCATTTGTTGAAAAGACTATCCTTTCTCTGAAGAATTGCTTTACACCTTTGTTGAAAATTAACTGATTTTCCATATAAGTGTGAGTATATTTCTGGAATCTCTAGTCTCTTCCATTGATCCATTGGTCTGTCCTTATATCGACACAGTACTGTCTTGATCACTGTAGCTTTAAAGTAAGCCTTGAGATCAGGTTTTGTATGTCCTCCAAACTTGATCTTCTCTTTCAAAATAATTTGACAAAGTTCTTTGCCTTTCTATAAATTCATTTCAGAATCAGTTTGTTAATATGTTTTTTTAAAAAAACCCACTAAGATTTTGATTGTAAATACATTGGGGAGAATTGCCATCTTAACAATATCAAGTCTTTCACTCCATGAACATGGTAAACCTTTCCATTTAATTTAGTCTTTTTTTTTTTTTTTAAGATTTATTTTTATTTATTTATCCCCCCCCTTGCTATTTGTGCTCGCTGTGTCCATTTGCTGTGCATTTCTCTGTGTCTGCTTGTCTTTGTTGTGTCATCTTTCTGCACCAGCTCAGCGCCCAGCTCACCAGGCCCCGGCTTGCCTTCACAAACAAACCTGGGGCCTCCCATATGGTAAATAGGAGCCCAACCAATTGAGCCACAGCCACTTCCTAATTTAGTCTTTAATGCCCCGAGGCAAGGTTTCCTTGTTTATACTGCTCAGGTCTGGCACATCCTATTTATTCCTAAGAATTCTGTTTTATTTTTTTGATGCTATTGTAAATGGAATTTTAAAGATTTATTTTCCAACCCTTCATAGCTAATAATTAGAAATACAATTGATTTTTGTATATTGACTCTGAGCACTGACCTTGCTAAATTCACATATTAATTCTACTGTAGATTCCCTGGTGTTTTCTACACACAGTCATATTGCCTGCAAATAAAGGCAGGCTTCCATCTTTCTTTCCATTCTGTATGCCTTTTATTTCCTTTTCTTGCTTTATTATACTGGTAAGGACCTTCAATACAATGTTGAATAAGTATGATGAGATTGGACATCTTTGTCTTATTCTTATTCTTGGGTAGGAAGCATTCTATCTTATACCATTGAGTGTGATGTTAGTGATAGGTTTTTTTATAGATGCCCTTTATTAGTTTAGAAAGTGACTTCAGGGGAGTGGATGTGGCTCAAGCGGCTGAGCTCCAGCCTCCCACATGGGAGGTCCCAGGTTTGGTTCCAGGTGCCCCCTGAAAAAAAACAAACAGCAAGCAAAACAAATGAAAAACCAACTCAGGGAAGCCGATGTGGCTTAGTGGTTGAGTGCCAGCATCCCACATATGAGGCCCCAGGTTTAATCCCTGGCCCCCTGGTACCTCAAAAAAAAAAAAGAAAATGACTTCTATTTCTGGTTTGCAAACAGTTTTTATTATGCGTGTTGAATTTTTGTCAAGTGCTTTTTCTGCCACTATTCTGATGATCATATAGTTTTTCTACTTTAATTAATATGGTGAATTACATTGAATGATTTTCAAATGTTAAACCAACCTTGTGCTCCTGGGGTAACCCCAACTTGGTTATTATATATTATCCTTTTTATATTTTGTTTGATTTTATTTACCAAAATTTCGTTAGGAATTTTTTGCACCTTTGTTCATGGGTGATATTAGTCTACAGGTATCTTTTCTTATAAAATCTTTGTCTGGTTTTGTGATCAGGTAACCCTTGCCTCCAAAAATGTGTTGGGAAGTGTTTCCTTCCTCTTTACTTTGTGACCAGCATTATTTATTCCTTAAATGTTTGATAGAATTCACCTGAGAAGCCATCTGGGCCTGGGGCTGGAGTTTTCTTTGTGGAATTATTCTAAGTCACAAATTCAATTTCTCTAATAAATATGAACTCTTCAAGTTTTCTATTTCTTCTTGGGTCAGCTTTGATAATTTGTAGTTTTCAGCAAATTCCATTTCATCTTAGTTGCCAAATGTGTTGGCATAAAGTTATTCATAATATTCCTACATTATCCTCTTTTTTTTTTTAGGAGTTACTAGGGATTGAACCTAGGACCTCATATATGCAAACACTGAGCTATACTTGCTTGGCAATCCTCTTTTTTAAAAAAATAACCTTTTTATTTTAGAACAGTTTTTGATTTATAGAATTATTGTAAAGAGAGTTCCAGTATGCCCCACATTCAGTTTTTTTCTATTATTAATATTTTACATTAGTATAGTACATTTGTCACAACTAATGAACTAATGTTGATGCAGTGGTATTAACCAAAGGGTCAATACTTTATGCACATTTCCTCAGTTTTTCCCTAATGTCCTTTTTCTGTTCCAGGATCCCATCTAGGAGATACATTACATTGGTCATCACACCTCCTTGGGCTCTTCTTAGTGATGATAGTTTCTCAGACGTTCCTTGTTCGTTTTGTTTTTTTATGGCCTTGACAATTTTAAGGGATGCTGGTCAGATATTTTGTTCAATGTCCCTTAATTGGAATTTGTCTGATGTTTTTTCATGGTTAGACTGAGATAATGTGTTTTTGGGAGGAAAGCCACAGAGGTAAAATGCCATTCTCATCATATGATGTCAAAGAGTGTATGCCAACATTATGACTTATCTCTGTTGAGGCTAACCTTGGCCACCTAGTTTGGGGTAGTGCTTGCAGCTTTCTCCATGTAAATTTACTCTTTCTTTCTCTCTCTGTCTTTCCATATTTTACTCTTCAAAATAAAGTTACTATGTGAAGCCCATACCCAACCACAGTTTTCCATATAAATTATTTGGAATTCTTTTGTATTAAAGATTTATCTATCTCCCTCCCTCCATTCATTCATTCATTCAATCATTATTCACTTCATTATTTCATGTTCTATATGATTCTTAGTGATGTTTCCTCTTTCATCCCTAGATTGGAAATTTTTATCTTTTCTCTTTCTTTCATGTATAGTCTAGCTAGAGGTTTATCACTTTTATGGATCTTTTCAAAAAACAAGATTTTTTTGTTTCATTGATTTTCTCTATCTTTTATCCATATTCTATTTCATTGACTTCTCTTTATTTATTATTTCCCCTCTTTTACTTACTTTGGGTTTCATTTGCCCTTCTTTTTAAGGTGGAAACATATCATTGATTTTAGGTCTGTCATCCAAAACAAGCATTTAAAGCTATAAATTAACTTCTAAGCACTGGTTTACCTACATCTAAAATTTTTGGCATGTTGTATTTTCATCATTCATAATGATGTATTTTTTAAATTTTCTTAAGATTTTTGTCTTTCACCTAAGGAACATTTATAAATGTGTTGTTTAATTTTCAAATATTTGGACTTTTCTCTATATCATATTGTTATGGATTTCTTGTTGTGGTTTGAATTTTGTTGCCCCAAAGGACACATTCAAGTCCTATCCCTCACTACTTGTGAATGTGACCTCATTTGGAATTAGGGTCTTGGCAGATGTAATCAAGTTAAGATGTCATACTAGATTGGGTGTGTCCTTATAAGAAGAGGGAAATGTGGACATCAACACTGACAGTCACGGAGGGGAGATGGCCATGTGGAGAGTTTTAGGCGGGAGTCAGGCACCAATGCATCTCACCTCCAATTTCAGGGGACACGTGTCAAGTTCTTGGAGTGGAACCCTGAGCTGTCTGAATAGAATCTGTTCTTCTCACAGGGCTTGAGGTGAGTGGTAGGCATCCCTCACCCTCCCTTTGTGTTGGCATGCCAAAAGCTTTTCTCCAAAATCCCTCCCTTATCCTCTATTTTCTTGGCTTTTTAATATACTTGGTGTAGGTAAAGAGTTGAAAGTTGTGTGACTAGATTTCTTTCAGTCATCATTTTTAGCAATCAAAACAGGATACCTCATACCCATTTTGGTATCTCATATCTGTTGTCTAAGGTTCTCAGCCAGAACTACTTTTTTTGTTCTTATTGTTTCCTATGTACCAAGAAATGTACTAAGCGCTTTATTTTTATTATTATTCCCATTTACTGATAGGGAAGCTGAAGCAAAAAAAGTAACTTATCCAAGGTCATACAGTAGCATTGAATCCAGGCTTTGAATCCCCTTCTTTAGTCTATACTACACTAAGCTCCTTTATCACTTTTTGGAGCCCCTTCTCCAAAACTACTTCTTGCCATCTTGTTATGGAGAGATGGACGATGCTGTGGGTATAAGCAGTGCGTGTAGTTGGTCAGTGTGTGTTACTGAACACCTTCTGCTTACCCAGCCCCGTGACAGGGGATGCCGAAGCGATGAGCTCTAACCCTTACAACAACCCTCCCAGTACATACTGTTATTCTCATTTTACAGGTGAGAAAAATAGAGGCTCAGAAACGTAAGCAACTTGTCTGAGGTCACATCATAGGAACGGAAGGAGCATGGATTTCTGAATCCCAACTCCATGCCCACATCAGTCTGCTCCTGCTAGCATCTTGTAATGCTGAAATTATTGGACACGAGTCATGGAACCTGGGATTAACTTTGGAAATTTGTTTTTGAACAACTTTCCAATTACTTATTCTTGCTAAGATTTTAACTCTGTGTTCATTTTCTATTGCTGCGGTAATAATTTATCAGAAACCTGGTGGCTTGAAACAACGCAAATTTATCTAAAGTTTCTGGAGGTCAGATGCCTGAAACAAGTCTCCCTGGGCTGAAATGAAGGAGTGGGCAGGGGTTCTGGGGGTCTAGGGCTGGACACGTTTCCTGACTTTCCATCTTCTAGAGGCTACCCCCATTCCTAGGCTCGCACTCCTTTCCCTCCACCTCCAAGGCCAGCAGTGTCACATCTTTCTGACCCTTCTTTTGTCAACACATCTTTCTCGGACTGCAGCTGGGAGAGATTCTCCAATTTTAAGGACTCATGTGATTAGATTGCCCACCTGCACACCCCAGGATAATCTCCCCATCTCAAGTTTCACACTCTTAATTAATCACATCTCCAAAGGCCCTTTTGCCATGTAAATTAACATATTCACACGATCCAGGGATAAGGACAAGGGCATCTTTGCTGGGTCCGTTATTCTACCCACCATGATAATTAAGCTCTCCAAATAATGAATTTAAAAGAATTACTTCATGGACATTAGGATTTTAATCAAATCCCTCTGCTCCGTCCTTCAGTGTATGCTACAACTGCCAGAATATCAAAACATGGAGATGCATAATCAGTTTGTTTTTTCCTTGCTTTTTAAAAATCAATTTGTAGTACTATTTTACTAAACTATCTTGTTTATCTTAGATTTGAAACATCATATGAATGCACTGATGCCAATTTCAGTTCAATATTAAGCATCTAATTCATGCACTGTTATTGAAAACATGTTTAAAATAATATTTCTGTCTTTTTAAAATTCAGATTTGGACTTAAAACCACCAGCAAAATCAGTTGGAAGCTATTTCTGACATCGTTTTATGAACCTCAATGGTCGGGAGCTGGCGATACAGCTCTCATGACAAAAAGGAATAGGTATGTGAAAAAAAACCCACAAAATGTAGGCATTTTACTGAAGAACTAAATTTTAGAGGTTAGAGAGTATTTGAATTGCTTTTCTTCATTTTTTGAATGACAAATCGGTCCCCATTGAATAATTATCAATATTTGTATAGTGATTTGCAGTTTATAAATTATTTTTCATATATTCATCTTATTTAAAATTGTCCTAAACTGTAAGGTAGGTATAATTATTATTCCAACTTCTAGATGAGAAAAATAAGACCAAAAGAGATTGAGGAAAGTTTCACTAGGTCCTCTGCTTGGTGAGGGGCGGGGCCAGAGCTGCTGCAGATGCTTGAGCTCTGCCCGCTGACACTGCCAGCATTGCTCTCTGATCTTTGAATGAGTTCTTGTAAAATTCTGTATAAACACATTTTTGTTAAGTGACATGTGAAAAGGAACAGTATGTGTTGACTTGTGTCCCTGCCAGTCTTTGCATGGGGCAGACATGCTGGGCCATCAGGATGATTAGCCCCGAGCAGCACAATTCCAGTTTCATTGTCATGTATCTCATAGCCGCACATTTGCACTGTATCACATAAATTACGGTAGGGGCCCGAAAAAGGAAATTTAAAAAACGGTGCTTCATGATAGGACATTTTAGAAGTTAGACTTTGGCTCCAAGAAGTATTTTGTTTATGTTGATGTGCTTTGTGTATTGATTACCCTATATAAATCGTAAAGAAAAAAAATGGGCTTTATAATCTTGGCACGTTCATTGAAAGCCTTGTGCTTTATTGTAAAATAAAATATACCACGGAGTTCATTCCAGTTCCACTGGGTCCTAGCTCTGCCTCGGGGATTTATGAACATTTAAGGAACTGCCCTGTTATCAGTTCTCCGGGTATTCAGAGCCTGCCCACCCTGTTCCTGGGTTGCAGCTCAGGGAGCTCATATCTTCAGTGAAGCTACTTCTGTTTCTTTATAATTTTCTTCTCTGATACCATCTTATCCAGGACGGTAAGAATTAAAATTTGAACTCTATTTACTTTAAAGCAGTAGTCTCAACTGGGGCCATCTTGCTCCCCAAGGGGATATTTGACAATGCCAGGAGAGACATTTTTGGTTGTCACAATTGGGTGGGGTGGGGAGTGTGCTACTGGCATCTAGTGTGTAGGGGCCAAGGATGCCGCTAAATGTGCTGCAGGGCATGGGACAGAGCCCACCTCCAATGTCAGAGCTGCTGTGGTGGAGAAAATGCAGAAAAAGCACCCATTCATGGCAGCACTAAGGGCTCTTTAGAAAAACTAGGTTCCAGTGAGTCACTCGGGGGAACTCGGACTCAGGTAGCCAGTTTGTATGTTGCTTAAAAGTAGTAGGAGGTATGTATGTTTATGTGTTTTTGCACAAATGGGAAAAGCTAAGATAATTATATGGATACAACAATAAAAAAACCCAAAAGAATGTGAGAATCATTTAGCAGGTAAGCTGATTCACTATCATCCTTTATTTAATGGAAAATGTAAAACTGTCTAATTGATGGGGGTCGGATGTGGCTCAACTGGTTGGGCGTCCGTCTCCCACATGGAGGGACCCGGGTTCGAGCCCCGGGACCTCCCAGTAACAAAAAAAAAAAAAAAAAAAAAAAAAAAAAAAAAAAACTGTCTAATTGAATGTTGAAAAGGGGAAAACTGACAAAGACTACTTTGTAATGAGTTACCGACAGTCGCCCATTCTGAGCAGAGTGTAATACTGAAGTTGGTTTTGAGGCCCAGAGCAGGTGAGTGCCTTCAGGATCACACCCATACACAGAGGGAGCCTGAGCTCGGGATGAGAGCAAGAGGTGATAAACGGAAGAGGCTCCGACCATCGGGGCGCCCATGGCCATTGTAGTGGAAAGGAGGAGCTTGTGAGGGTTGATGTCCTCACAGTTTGAAAACTGGAAATTTGTGCACCCGGCTCACAAAAGTACATTACATTTTCAGGAAAAAGAGCTATCCACAAATAAAACGTTATTATAATTGTTGTGAAGGTGGTTTGTTTGTTGTTGTTGTTGTTGTTGTTGTTTTGCATTAAGAAAGAACATCCTAGAATAAACCATCACCAAATTAAAAAAATTTGGTTTGTATAGCGTGGCATGGAATTTCTTCAAATTGCCCAGATGGAACTGCCTCTATTGCCAAGGTCAGCGAAAACCTAATGACTAAATCCAATGGGCCACTTTTCGGCCTCTCCCTTACTTGACCTCTCAGCATTCTGTGACACCGTGGGCCGTTTCTGGCCTTCCCTTAATCCCATGACTCCACCTTTTCCTGGTTTTCTTCCTATTCTTCTGGCCACTCCTCAGTCGTCTGCAATGCCCACCAGGTGTCTTAGGGTCAACTAATCATTCAGACTAGTTTGTAGCTGCAGGACTACCCAGAGCAAACCTGGTATCAGAGTCACTCAGGATAAAGGGCAGATCCTCTAAACTCAGTGGCTAGCCTCACAGGCTCTGAAGCAGACAGTGGGCTGTCTGTTACTAGCTGTGAGACCCTCAGGAAGTTAAGTTTCCATTTTCTCATGGATAAGATGGGGATAATAATAGCCCCTACCTCATAGAGTTGTTGTAAGAGTTAAACAAGATAATGTAGGTAAAGTATTAGTAGAATGCCTGGCTCAGAGTGCTCGGTAAACGTTGGTATTACTGAGAGGATCAGAACTGTCAAAATGACCCCTGACAACTTGCTTTTCTCCTTGCAAGCAGAACTTTCATTCGCCTTCAGTTTAAAAGGCTTGAACGAACTTGGAAAATTCAGGTGCTTTTTTGAAGGCTAATATGATCCCGTTAGACACCCCATCTTCTACTCTGATTATAAAAGGTCCAGTTGCCAGATAAGCAGCAAAGTCCACTAACTTAAGTATTTGAGATGTATGTAGCATAAAGCAAGTCTGTGGGGAAAGGAGTGATAAATCTAATGAGATAAATAAGTCATGACTTATTTAAGACAGAGAAAAGGTCTTTTCAGGGCAAAAAGCATGGCATGCAAAATTAAAAAAATAAAGAAAGTTCAAGCACATAATCTTAGTCATAACTATTTTTCTCCCAATCCTCTTGTAGAAATCAACCTTGCAAGGAAAATATTGTCACAAAGTTATGTAGACAAGCTGAAGATCGTCTTCCATCGTTGAAGAAGGCGTTACTGGTACCCAGCACAGTAAGATTTTGAAACCCTTCTGTGATGAAAAACTTATTGTTTCTAAGAATGACAACACTCAGAACAAGACTAATAAATCTGCATGTTCATTCATTTATCCATCCAACAAACATTTTGTGAGCTCCTATTGTATGCTAGGAATTGTTCTGAGTGCTTGGGGATACAAGAGTATCCCCAACTGACGTCAAGAATTGAGTCTCGTTGTGAGGCAGGCGATGTACAAATTATAATGGGATGGTAAGATAAAAGCCCTTAGCGGGAGGACAGAGTGTGGTCGCACCATTAGGATCAGAGTGACTCGTCATCAACAGTTGTTCAGTTAACAATAATCCAGGCCTGTCGAACCTTCCCCTTCCTAACCTAGAGTTTATCATTTCATAACCAACTCGTCATCCATAAGTGGAACATATTCTTAGTTCCAGCATATCCTATTTAATAATTTTTTAATTGTACTACAAATGGAAGACTAGTTCATGAATTTGCGAACTTGCTTTAAACGTTAGCTACTGTTCCACTTAACTTCTTGTTTTAGAAAGCAGCATTTGGATACTTGTCATGTATGGGGGCATCATTTCCCAGTATGACATTTACTAAGCACAATTCAATAATCAGCCCTCTAGTAAATGATGAGGAGTGAAAAAATCACTTTTTCTCAAACTCAAATATGACTGCGTACGAGGCGTTCATAGGCCAAAGGAGCTGCCTAGCTGCCACATCCTCCTTTCATGGCTGGTGACCAAGGGGAAATCTGTGACTCCCAGGAAGTTCCCTGGGGAGCAGCCCACATGGCTTGGAGGTGTTCTTCCAGGTCCGGCACCTTGCCGCCTGTGCTGGAGACCACGGCCCTCGGCCTCTCTCGATCCAGGGCACCGTCGACTTGGGCTATTCAGAGTTTTGGGGTGATGTTTTCCTGTGGAGATATTTTGGCCAGAATACCTATTTTAATTGACCTTGGGGAGCCCTATATGACTTGGTCTCTCTGAATGAACTTCAGAGCGAACTTGGGGGCTTACTATGTGCCAAGCACGGATTCAAGTGATCTGAGCCTCTCAGCCAGCACCTGAGGGAGGTGTTATTTCTCTCTTCACTTGACAGATGAAGAGAGTGAGAGGAGCCAAGATTCAAAGCCACCGCCTGGCTCCAGAGCTCCAGAGCTCCAGAGCACACACTTAAGCCCTGGGCTGAGCCGCCTGCTCGTGTATGAGCTAAAAGTGACCTCTTAAGGATGAATGAAGGCTTTTGTGTTTACCCATCTCAGGGTCTATTTAGGATATTGCAGGAGTAATTTAATTAAACATAGAGTAATCGTCATCTCTTTAATTGGGGAACCGGTATAATGCTAACCACTCCAAATCTTAGACAAGCTGAAAAGTCACTGATGTACTGTTCACCTACAGATCAGCAACCACGTAGAGCAGCCACTCCAGGCTGGGCCCTGTGTGGGCCACTGAAGCTGAGCACGGGGATGAATAATAGACTTTCTGTCAGTGATGAGCTCACACTCTGGGGTATCACACAACAGTAATGGTGATAAAATGCCTTCGAGTGGTGTAGTGCCTGGTTTCTGAGTGCACCCACACACACACACACACACATTTGCGTTGTTGTGGCCACATTCGGGGACATGGACAGGACTAAACAAGGAGAACAGAGGGAGAGAGCCAGGAATAGACAGGGCTTGGTGTTTTGCCTGACTGCAGAGGGCAGCTGTGGGGAATAGGTTCCTTCTCTGCTGTAGAGATGGATACAGAATTATTCAAAGAAAGACTTCTTTGGATCTGCTCCTTGAATCGTGCATCTCAAGTAGCTGTATGTGTGCCTCCAAATGCTGCTATCATATCTTCAAACGGAGACCAGTCATTCCAATCACTTATATTTAAATCATCTGTGGCTCGCTTTCTATCACCCAGAAACAATTTGCACCTACTTTTATTCTCAGTGTTGTTATTCACAGAATTTTGATTTTGTATATAGAAAATCCAATAGAATCTACAAAAATCTAGAATTAATAATAGAATTTAGAAGATCATAGGATTCAAGATCAGTATGCAAAGATCAATAATATTTGTATAAAGTGCAATAAATGATAGAAATAGATGAGTTTTTAAAATATCCTTTATAATAGTATTTAAAATCAAATACCTAGAAATATATCAAATGAAAATGTGCAAATTCTCTACGCTGAAACTGCAAAGATTGTTTAATGAGATAACACCAATCCTTCACAAGCTTTTTCAGGAAACAGAATTCTTCCTGAATTATAATGTGAGGTCATTATTACCCTGATACCAAAGCCAGACAAAGATCACAAGAAAACTACAGAACAATATCTTCCATGCAAGTATATGTTGCAAAAATCCTCAACAAAATATTAGCAAACTTAATCCAGCAACACATGAAAAGGACTAACTGCTCTGACCACGTGGGATTTATGCTAGGAATACTTACAAAAATAATGATCCTATCAATAGAATAAAAAACAAAAATCACATGATCATCTTCAATAGACTCAGAAAAACCATTTGACAAAATCCAACATTCTTTCATTATCAAAACACTCAATAAACTAGGAATAGAAGGGAACTTCCTCAACCTAATAAAGCACATCTATAAAAAAATCCCACACTAAACATCAATATCTAATGGTGAAAGACTGAATACTTTTCCTCTAACATTGGGAACAAAACAGGAATGCTCACTCTCACCCTTCTATCAATATGGTACTAGAGATTCTAGATGGTGCAATCTGACAGGAAAAAGAAATAAAGGGGATTCAGATTGGAAAGGAAGAAGTAAAATTGTCTTTATCCCCAAACAACATGGTCTTGTGTATAGAATAGTCTAAGGAACACACACACACACACACAACTACGAGAATTAATAAATGAGTTCATCAAGTTTGCAGGATATAAGGTCAATATGCAAAAACAGTTATGTTTTATAAACTAACAATGACCAATCCAAAATGAACTTAAAACAATTCCATTCACAATAGCATAAAAAAGATTAATGTACTTAAGGATAAATTGAACAAAAGAAGTGCTAACTTGTACACTGAAAACTTCAAAAAAATTGCTGAAAGAAATGAAAGATGTAAATAAATGAAGAGACATTCTGTATTCATGGATTAGAAGATTCAATATTACTAAGGTGACTATTCTCCTCAAACAGACATATAGATTCAGTGTAAATTCTATCAAAATACCAGCTTGCTTTTTTAGCAAAAATTGACAAGCTGATCTTAAAATTCATATGGGACTGCAAAGACTACAGATAGCCAAAACAATTAGGAAAGAACAAAGTTGGAGGAGCTAAAAGTCCTGATTTTTGTTGCATGAATCAGAACTTCATTCCTTTTTAATGCTGAATAATATTCCATGTATGCATGTACCACATTTTGCTTATCCATTCAGTGGTTGATGGTCACTTGGGTTGCTTCCATCTTGGGGCTGTTATGAATAATGCCACTATGAACATCGGTGTGGAAACATGGATGAACCTTGAAGACATCATGTTGAGTGAAGTACGCCAGACACCAAAGGACAAATATTGTGTGATCTCACTGCTATGAAATGATTGGAATAAGCAAACTCATAGAGTCAGAATCTAGAATATAGTTTACCAGGGTTCCAGTTGGGCATAGAGAATGGGGAGTATTGCTTAAATTGTACAGAATTTCTGTCTGAGTTGACTGTAAAGTTTTGGTAATGGATGGTGGTGCTGATAGCACAACATTTTGAATGTAATTAACAGCACTGAATTATGTGTGTGAATGTGGTTAAAGGCAAAATTTTAGGTTGTGTATATTTACTAGGATAATAATGAAAAGAAAAACATTCCATATTTTTAAATCTTACTATAAAGCTAGAGTAATTAAGACTCTGTGGAACTGGCTCAAGGATAGATATGTAGATAAATGGGACAAAAATGAGAGTCCATATATAAACCTTTACATTTGTGGTTATTTTGTTTTCTACACAATTGGGAAAGGATAGCCTTTACAACATGGTGCTGGGACAATTGGATATCCACATGCAAAAAGACCCTTTCCTCACACCCTACAAATAAACAGTAGTCTCAAATATTATAAGTGTTAAAACTATAAAATCTTAGGAAGAAAACATAGGCATAAATCTTTGTGACCTTGGACTATGTAAAGATACCTGAGCTATGACACAAAAAACACTATCCATAAAAGAAAAAAATGGACAAATTGCACTTTATCAAAATAAAAAACGCACTTCAGAAGATGTGATTACGACAGTAAAAAGAAAAGCCACAGAATGGTAAAAAATGTTTGCAAATCATGTATCTGGTAAAGAGCTTATATCTAGAATATATAAAGAACTCTTACAGTTCAATAAGACAACTTAATTTTTTTTAAATGGGGAAAACATTTGAATAGACATTTCACCAAAGAAAATATGTGTACGACCTATCAGCACGTGAACAAATGCTCAACGTTGTTAGCCATTAGGTTAATGCAAATTAAAATCACAATGAGATATCAAACCCACAAGAAAGACTCTAATATAAAAGACAGACAATAACAAATGTTGGTGAGGATGTGGAGAAGTTGGAACCCTCATGCATTGCTGGTGGGAATATAAACCAGCAGTCACTTTGGAAGACAATACAGTTGTTTCTTAAAAAAATTAAACAACTTTACCATATGACCCAACAATTACATTGCTAGGTATCTACCCAAGAGAAATAAAAACATATGTCCACACAAGGACTTGTGTACAAATGTTCATAGCAGCGTTATTCATGATTTCCAAACTGGAAACAATCCGAATGTCCATCAATTTGTAACTGGATAGACAAAATGTCTTCCATACAATGGAATGCTAACCAGGAATAAAAAGCAAGGAAATACTGATACGTGCTACAACATGGATGAACCTCAAAAACATTATGCTAAGAGGAAGAAGCCAGAAGCAAGAGACCACATGTTATATGATTCTATTTAAATGAAACAGCCAATAAAAGGTAAATAAATATATACAGAAAATAGATTAGTTGTCTGAGGCTGAGCATGGTTATGGGAAATGACTAAAAATGGGTACAAGGTGTCTTTCTGGGGTGATGAAACTGTTCTAACATTAGCTGTGGTGAGGGTTGCACAGTGCTGTAAATTTATCAAGAACCATCTAAGAAATTAGTTGTCAGTGGTTCCTATTTGGGCATTAAAAGATTGATTACCACTCCCAAACCAAAAAGGAAGCATACATATATATCCCCTAAAGTGTTTAATTTACCCCAGGAGAACCTTATATGCTTTGCAGATTTTGGATCCCTAACAGCTGGCCTTTGTACGCTGCCTTGTCACTTACTAAGCCCTTTGGGCACATTTAAACTTCACAACCTCTCTCTGAGGTATGAGTGCTTTATGCCTCCTCCCCCCCACCCCACCCGCCAGCAAACAATCTCTCTCAATTTTAGTATTTAATTTACTTACTGGTAATTTCTTATTCCGGGGTTAGAAATTCGCCTCACTGATTTGCTCATAAAAATGTTGACATTTTTCTTGCTAAGTAATTGTGTATTTACAATATTTATGAGCTTGGTGGCCCTGGAAACCAATATAATCGCTACTTTCAGTAAATTTGTCAGTTGCGATGAACTACCAGGAAGTTTTGTGCCCCACATGGCTGAGCCCCCAGCCTTCAGATGGGGCTGGGAAAGGAGGAACCGTTGCAGCACGTCTGTGACGATCAGCTCTTCCGTGATGCAAATCATAATTCTATTCGGCCAAAGCTTGCTCTCTTAAATGATGCTAAATGTATATAATGGTTTTCCTTCCTTTTTCTCTTTTTCTATCTCCTTCTATTACACTCTCATGCTCAGAAACCTGGTGGACATATAACAGGGAAAGAATTGCAACATCTTTTAAATTGCACCGTTTTAAAAATAAGTGATTCAGAATTCAAAGAACTAATGCGAGTGCTTGATCCCGGGGGCACTGGATTGGTTAACGTCAACTCATTTTTTGAACTGCTTGAAGAAGAGAACCTGAAGGTAAGTTTTATAACAACTTCATATTTGATTTTCTATTTATGGCATGAAACTTAAGTATTCTTGGGGAAATAGATGCACATGAAATAGGGTTTAAATAAATTGTTCAAATTTTTTCAACTGAGTTAATTTTCATTTTAAGTAAGAGTTAAATGTTTGAGTTAATTTTAATGTTTCGTTTCTAACTCTTATTGAATGATACTATCTGACATTTCTGGAAATGCTTTCATCTGCACCTGAAGCTCTCTGCACAAGCCGGTCAGCAGAGAGACCAGACCTAACTTCTTTTCTCAGCACTAAGTTCTCATGCATATTTTAAGAGTTTGGTAACCTACATTGGTTCACCTTTAAAAAACAACTCTGCTTTTTGTCTTCAGTGACTAACACTTACTTTTATTATTTGTTTCTTTTGATGGAAAAGCTGACAAAGTTATATTAGAAATGCTTCTGTGACTTTAATAGCTATTAGCATTTTAAAATGAAAAGTGTTTCTTATCAGGTTAGTTTTGGATAATGCACGCAGTAGGCATCAGCAAACTCTTTTAGCAGGCACAAATTAGCTTCTGATTTGAGATTTATGAAGTTGGCACTACAATAAGTCTAAATCCACCGATACTATCAAGAGGTGCGTCATTTCTCCAAAGGGGATTTTCCTCTTGAATGCATCTGAATGGGGGTAGCTTCAATAGGGTTTAGCCGAATTCGGCTGTGGTTTATACAGATGGTGTCCATGCAAAGTGCAATTAATTCACTATAATTGAATCCTTTCCATGTGTTCTGGTTTTTGCATCATGGTTTTGTCAAGGTTTTGGAGCATACTTCTTGGTTAAAAATGAGGCTGTTTATTGGCGTGAAAGTGGCGTGTTTAAATCATCTTCTCTTGGTAAATTTGGAAATTTTCTACCAACATTTTGGGGATAATTTTAGTAGAACAAATTACATAATTCATTAAAATGTTCTATTTTGTGATTAAATCAGTAAAAGACAATGATAGAGTTGGAAAATACCAAAAACTATAAAGGTGAAAATAGTGATCGAAATCCCTATGCCCAGTACTAAGAGATGTACACAGTTAAATTTTTGAAATTTCCTTCTGCTTTTTGTGTGTGTGTATACATATATGTTTTTATATGCTTGGAATCACTATATACGATTTTGTATCCTATTTTTACAACTTGACATTTGATGAGCTTTTCCCCCACATCCCCATACCCCATCATAAATCATCATAAACATTATTTTTAATGCCAAATGGGATTTTCTGCATGCACGTCCTTGCTGTTGGAGCATTTACTCTATTTATTTACCAATTATTATTATTTCACTAGGAGGTTAATATTGTGCCGAGCACCTTTGTACAGAGGTCATCATTCACTTCTGAATATTTCCTTAGAAAATTAGAAGTGGAAAATTAGGAGTTCTTAGAAGTGGAAATACTAGGTCAAAGGGTAGGGACATTTTATGGTTCTAGACACATATAATGTATAATTCATTTTAAATAGGAAAGGTCTCATGGCCTATTTCACTAGAAAGTAAGTGGAAAAAGGCTGTCAGGGGCAGACAGGTAAAATGTGGCTTATACAGTCCCGTCATAGGTGAGTAGGTTTGTGAATCTGTGCGCCAAGGCCGCGTCCCTAGCATATGGAAGCTTGAAACTGTGCCTTGTCTCAGTTTATTCCTTCCCTGGTGCTCTCGTGGCTAGGATTCCCTGCTTTCAAATTCACCACCAGGTGCTTCTGAGTGCGATCAAGTCTGATTGCCAGGCCCTGGAGGCAGTCAGCAGGGGCGGCAGGAGCTCACCTGGTTCAAATCCCTGCACCTCCACTCATCAGCTGGGTGACCCGGGCAAGTAATTTCCCCTTCCATGACTCATTTCCTCATCTGTAAAATGAGGTTAGTAGGCCTACCTCGTAGGGTTGTTATGGGAATTATACAAGAGAATGCGTATAAAATACTTCACATCTAGAAGTATTCATAAAGCTTTATAATTATTTTCATATAATTATTTCCTGAGAGTCAGTTTGTGTGAGGCACTGACCAAGTTCTAAACCAATGTTGTTTTGGCCCTTCTTGAGCCAGAGCCCTTCCCACACAGGAAAGAACAATAGACAACATTTCCTGAACCCTCTGTTAGCTCTTGAGAATCATCTTTGACCATCCGGCAACCTGGCACATGGCCACCTTTATCTTTAAAACAAAGATGTAGACACATAAGTGATCTGCCCTGCACATGGCAAGCCCCATGATGTTAGCTTGATATTGAGCCGATCATGTCAGTCTCCAGGTGTAAAACTCTGATGGCTTTCAAGAGTCTTGGGATAAAAGAGAGCTTTCTGGGGGCAGATGTGGCTCAAATGGTTGGGTGTCCGTCTCCCGTATGAAGGGACCTGGGTTCGATCCCCGGGACCTCCCAGTAAAATAAAATAAATAAAAAAGAGAGCTTTCTAACAGGGCTGACAGGTGCCCACGTGGCCCTGCCCCACTACGGAGTGTCTCGCACTCCCCTGACCAGCCACTGGCCTCTTTCAGTTCCTCACACTCCCCAGACCCCGGACTTCTCCCTCCCTGCTCCTCCTCACTTTCTGAGTCTTTCCTGGGATCTCAGCACACCCAGAGCCTCTCAGAGCCTCCCCTCCCCTGACATTCTGCTAAAGTCCTGCCCTCCAGTCCTGCCTTCCAGTCATGGACCATACCAGAGCTCCCAGCCCCTGTCGCAGCCACTGCTTGACATTTGTGTAATTCTGTGGTCGTGTCTCCATGAAGGCAGAGACCTGTTCTGTATTTGAAGAGGATAACAAATTGCCGGCACACTCCAAAAAATGATTTTAATGAATGAATGAATGAATGGATGAATTAGAAAAAATTTAAAACACAGATAAGCAAACAGAAGAAAATAAGTCACCACTAATTCTAACATCAAGGAATCGTTAACCACTGTTATACTTTGTTGTATATTCTTTCAAACCTATAGGCACACACATTTACATATATTTACATATATTTATTTTATTTAAAGGTGGGATCATGCTATGAATTACTTTTAAGTTGGTGTCATTTATTCATATATTGTTAAACATGTCAATAAAAATTCTGCTCTGTAATTTTAAAAGATGCCAAGTAACTAATCCCCTGTTGTAATCAAGTTTTTTTTTCCCTTTTATAAATTTTGCAATAACAAACACCAAGGCACCGGCTTTTTATTTTTTGCATCCCTATATATCTCCGGTGTAAAGTTCTAGAAATGGGATTGTTTAGTCAAAGGATATATATTTTGTTAATTATTTTAAAGAGGAATATGAATATAAAACACAAAATGAAAGAGGTGCAAAAGGATATAGAGTGAAAGTACATTTTCCTTCTATCTCTATTCTTTAGCTACCCCATTGTCCTCAGTGGCAATATTGTTACTCTAGAGTCTATAAATTATCAGATTTATAGTCTGATATTATCAAAATGTACAATAGGGCAAAACACATTCCAGAAAGCTTCTATCAGTTTACACTCCCACCTTTTCTTAAAACCTTGCCAATATTGGCAATTTGCTTATTTTTTCATCTTTGCAATTGATAGGCAAAAATGCTATCTTATTATTCAAAAGATTTCATTTCTAGGTGATGGGTTTGTTCCTGTTTATTGGAATTTTTTTTAATAAGTACAAATTGTGGTGTTATCCCTGTTTTCAGGTAGGATTGGAAGGCAAGCAAATTGGCTCAAAGTCTCAAAGCGATTCTAAGCAGCAGCAGAGCTAGGACTCAAGTCCAGGTCCATCTCCCTCCAGAGCTCCTAGTGCCTTTCAGGAATCATTTTTATTTATCTACTTTCCTTTTCCCAATCAGATAAGAAAACGCTCCCCTTGTGCAGACAATAAGGCACCTCTCCTTCTGGCTTGGGATTCCGTAAGTTATGCTCTCCTTCTCTTTGGGTGCCTTCCTGTGTGGTCTGAGGGTGCTACCGCATCAGGTTACAGATACACAGCTTAACAAGCATGTTTATGTTTTTCTGTTAGGTGGAAGAAATGGTCCGTGATGCAATTAATCGGAATCATCGTGCTTTTTATAGCATGCTGCAGTCATATGACCTTGGAGACACTGGGCTCATTAGTCGAAATAGTTTCAAGAAAGTCATGTGCATGTTCTGCCCGTTTTTAACCAATGAACATTTAATAAAGTAAGTTTTTTTGGTAGCAAAATTAATTCATGTCATGTTTTCCATCAAGTATGCTTCATAATTCTAGACCCTTTTCTATGTCGTTTGTAATATTAATCGGTAATATTGATAATAGCTACGATTTACTGGGAACGGGGTAAGCATTGGGCCTTTGTTAAGAGCTCCACATGAGGTGGCTGATACTACTCCTTTTTAGGTATAAAGAAATTGAGGCCTGAGTCCACCCTGGGTCTCTAAGGCTCCCAAGCCAATGCCTTTAATCATTATACTTTTTTACCCTCATAAAGTCTGGCTGCTCCATAAATGGTAGCTCAAATTACATTTTGTATGGCCTTAGTTGAAAACTTAGTTTGTGGCTGAGCCCACGCTGGAAGGGACAACTAATACATTGGATGGCCGAGTCAGGATATTAAGGGAAAGAAATGAATGGCTTCTCTTCGGCCCTATGGGTCTCCTCCCAGGTTCTTGTCCTCTACGCATTGCCCCTCAGGGCCCAGAGCCTGAGAACCTGCAGCCTGAAGCGCCACCACTCTGCAGAGACGCCGATGCGCCCATGTCACCCCCAGATGCCCTGCTTCCACTCAGACTTGGTGCCATAGAACCGAGAGCTGGACTGATCTTAGAGATTGTTGGCGTGGTGTTTCCCAAAGTGTGGGCAGAGGCGGGAGATGAGGTGGAAATCAAATTGAACCACGGAGAAGTTTTACAAAAATGATGAATTCTTTCAGTCCTTCTGATTGAAATGTTAAAAATCTTTACTTATTTGTTCATTTTGTGTACCTGTCATTGATTTGCAGTGATGTGAAACACAAATTTACCTACCGGTAGTTATTGGCCATTTGAGTCTCCTTTCTGTGAAAATTCGTGTTCATAGCCCATTTTTTCCCATGGTTGGTTTTTGTGGGAAAAGAAGGGTTTATAATAAGGGAGGGGGTGAGGCGAAGGCTTTCCTGATTGGGAGAGGCCAGGGCACTCCCATTTTATTCTGTGGGCACTGGGAGTTCTCAGAGGTTGGCAGAAAGACCTGTGTATGTGTGGAAGAAGTACTGGAATGGGGAGAAACAGATGGCAGCAAGTCAAGAGAGACTTCTAGAAAGAGTTGAGTGAGAGCTGGTGAGGGCCTGGGCTGAGGTAGTGGCCCTGTGGGAAGGAAGCAAGAGACCGGATGGCACGGCCATTTCTGTGGGCGGTCCAGTCAGTCTTGGCCTTGGTTGCATGTGGTCTTGAGGGGGAGGGAGGCCCAGGACTGGACGGTTCCCTTATTCCTGCACTCACTCTTTCGTTCAGTGAGTATTTAGGGAGTGCCACCTGCACAAAGGCTCTCCTGTGTGACATGTTTATGTAAGGTCCTTTATTTCCAGGACAGCCAGTCTAATGTGGGAAGGAAGAGGCGCAGACAACCCCATTAAGTCATCTCAGTGCTCTAGGAGACACACGCACATGGAGGGTGGTGGAAGAGGAGCCTCAGGTGACCATGGGGGGTGGCTTGGGCGGTGGCGGGAAGGGCAGCACCACACCCTGGGTCAGGAAGTGCAGGAAGAGCAAGCAAGTTGGGGGTGAGGACGCCTGCAAGAGACTCCCGGAGGGAAGTGGAGCTCAGAAAGTGAAATCAAGACTCCGGAGTGTTCGCTACATGGACAGGAGTTTATTCATTTGCTCTTCTGCCTGAAAGTCAGTGGAAGGTCCTCGGAGGTGAGAGGGCCGCAGGTGGGACCTGGCTGCACACTGCCGTCCCTCAGCAACTGGCTGACCCGCCAGCAGAGGAGGCAAGAAGTGAGAGACAGTGGGAGAGGTGGGAACAGAAATTGCTGGGCTGGAAGCTCAGGGAGGAGAAAGTCTCAGGAAGTAGGAGGGAGTCAGTGAGGTCGGACGTCACAGCAAAACCGGTGCGGTGAGGATGCACAGCCGGCTCGTCCCGGGGGCGCTGCCCGTGGGAACTGGACCAGACAGGACTGAGCAGTGCTGACAGCAGCTGCGGTGGGCCCAGCAGGCCTCAGGAGTGTGGAGAAGGCCTCGTCAAAGGAAAGGCGTCATGCTGCCCGCCGCGCCGCTCTGCGCCTGCTTGTAAGCTGGAGGAAGAAGTTAAGGAAAGAGACTAAGAGAAGCCGGAGAGAGAGAGACTAGACTAGCCAGTGCAGGAAGAGGGCCCGCGGGCAGCTGCTAAAGGGCGTCAGGCCCTGCCTTCTGGTTTCTCGGTGCAGGGGGGTTGGGGGAGAGGATTGCTGAGAGGGGAGATTGGGAAGGAACAGGGAGCTTGGGACGTTGTTAAAGGCTTGCACAACTTCCCAGGGGCAAGAAAAGGGAACTTCTTGAGATCTCTGTTTCCGTGTCCGTAAAAGAAGACGTTGGCTAGACTTCAGGCGTTCATTTTCTGCCTTCATACATTTTATTTTCTTTGTATCAACTTCCCCTCTCTTAAAAATATTAATTTAAAAAGGAGCTTTTGCTCACCACCACCCTTATAAAACAACCTCATTCACCGTGAAGAGGTTATGTTGACTGGATGTCATGAAAACAATATCATATGATTAAATTCTGGTGCAGTGTCTCCAACTGCCAAAGGCTCTGAGCATGAGGCTTACTGTTGCTTTGTTAAAATGTAGACTAGTAAGTAGAATAAATTTATGAAATATGTTAGAAATCACTTAAAGTAAAATAAGCACAAATTTACAAACTAACTTTAAAAGGTAAACTCGGTGTTGGCAAGAATGTGAAGGAATTAGTCCTCTCAGACATGCTGGTGGGAGTGAAAACAACTGAAGCCTTTTGAGGGGTCCGTTTGGTGTTATTTAACAAGAACCCCTTGTCCCTGTAGTTCTTCTAGGACTGTTTCGTGAGAACACTTGTTAGATTCAAGATACAGTTTGGAGTAGAACTGGCCAAACTTGTCAATGGCTTGGATTGGGGTGGGGTGAGAAGGAACCAAGGATGATGAAGGTTCTGGCTTGAGTAATTGGGGTTAGCACTGGAGACAGGGAAGACGGGGGCAGGAACCGGTGCAGGAGGGAAAACCAGACATTCCATTTTGGGCATATTAGTTCGGAGGTAACCCTCATGACAGTCATATCGCCACCCAGAGTAGCTGGTCCCTCTGTCCACACCCCCACCCCCACCCCAGCTACACCACAGCTCTCATCATTTGCTTGTGTTTACGATCTGTGTCATCCCACTGGGATGCAAGGGGCAGGGGCTTGGTCTCTCTTTTCTCAGTCCCCGAAACCTCAGTACCTAGGTGTAGAACAGTTCCTCACACATAGTCAGGGTTTCAGAAGTATCGAATAGATGTCTGAATGAAACCTCGTGGAATAGTCTTGCTGGCAATTGGGTATTTGAGATCGAAACCTCTCCAATCCATTCTCTGTGAGGTAGCCAGACTTTATCTGTCCAAATCACAAATAGGATCATGTTTAAACCCTGCTTAAAACATTTCAGTCTTCTCTTGCCATTAGGAAGATAGCCATATGCTTTTACGTAGTGTGGCTCCCAAGGACCCCCATGGCCCTCTCTCCTCTCCAGGGCTCAGGCTCTGCAGCCAGACTGCCTGAGTTGACGTCCCAGCTCTGCCCCAAATGAGCTATGAACTTGGGCGACTCACTTAGCCTCTTTGAGTGTCTCTCTCCTCATCCAAAGATTACTGACTGCAGAGCTCTGCTAAGGACCAAGTGAGATCATCCACACAGAGCCTCCAGCCCAGAGCCGAGCAGGCAGTGAGTGTTCGGGCAGCGTCAGCTGCTGCTGGAGCTCCAGCTGGAGGGAGCTACTTCCTATTTCTTGAAAAAACTGGGCTCTCTCTTGCCTCTGGACTTTGGCCTGCTCTCCTCGCTCAGCCCTGAAAGAACAGTCTTTCCTGGCCCACTGAAGCTCCGTGAGGTGGGGATTGTTCTAGCTTGTTCACAGCTGTAGCCACAACACAGAGCCCAGTGCTCAGGCCGTGGGAGCATACCCATTTACTGGAGGAATTCTGACACCAGTGGGTATGTATGGAGCGCGGGATGGCTCCAACGCTCGTGCCCCACCCGCCTGCTCTGCATGCACCGTTGTAGTGACGGTGCAGTGTTCCGATCGGGGCGCCAAAGGACAGAGCCAGGACAGCATGGCCAACCCTGGTGCTAAGAGCGTCACACGGATTCGCTGATTTCATCTTCATAGTAATCCTTTAAAATAGGTGTTTTGATATTTTCATTTTATAGGCAGGGAGGCAGATGCGCAGAAAGGGTGAGTAGTGTGCCCTAGGTCAGTAGTCTTCAACCACGTGGGTTCCAGCACCCTTTTGGAAACTCTTGAAAATTATTGGGGATCTCAGAGAGCTTCTGTTATATGGAGTGTATTTATCACTGTTTTGGAAATTAAAACACACATTTTAAAAATGTTATTGCAGAAGACAAAAGTGTACCCACTTCTTGCTGTGTTCTGTGTAGGCTCCAGGAAAACTTTGGGATTTCAAAATATAATTTATTGAATGATAATGAGGTCACAGAAATTATAACAGGTATAACTGTAGATAGCTAGTAAAGAGCCCAGTTAAAGCGCTGTGAAGAAATGGAGTTAATCTCTAAAAACCCACATATTTATGCCCTTAACTTCCAACCTTAGAAAATTCTAGAATACACAAGAATACACAAGCACATGTTCAGTCAGCCATCAGAGCACGATACCATCATACATAATGAAGCCTCTGGAAAACTCTACTGTACACGTGAGAAAATCAGGGTGGACTAGGCAAATGACATCTTAGTATTAATATGAAAACAGATTTGTGCTCACTGATGCCCTGGAAGAACACACCCTGCAGGCAGCTGCTTGCCGCCATTTAGTTTTAACTCATGGAGCTGGTATACAAAACATAGCGCCCATAGTCATAGCCGCCATACTTGACTGTCTTGTGAATTTTAATATGTGAATTTTGGCCTTGGTTGCCAGCCTCTTGATATTTACCAAGTTTGCAACAGTGAGCATGTATAGCTTTTAGTATTAGAAAAATATTAATAAACTAAATGTTAAAAAGAAAGAAATCTTGGTTGTTCTTTAAGGCTGGGTTCATTGTATTGCCATATTAGTGCTATCCCATGTTTTTCTAAAATATTTGCATGTGCTAAAATTCCATTATATATATATATATATCCATAATTCCATAACAAAATTTGTTTTAAAATTTTTTCTTTTTTATATTTGTTACATCTTCATTGAGGTATAATTTACATATAATAAACTGTAAAAATATTTAAATTATACAATTTGATGAAATTCATCCTATGTATACACCCATGAAATCATCACATGCTATCAGTCAAGATATCAAACATTTCATAACCCCCAAAAGCTTCCTTGTGCCCTTTCATGATTTGTTTTCCCCTTCCCTCTGTGCCCAAGCAAGCACTGGTCTGTTCTCTCTCACTATAGATTTCATTTTCAGGTATTTTATAAAAATGGAAGCATACAAGATGTTCTCTTCTTTTGCCTGGCTTTTTTCACTCAGCATACTGATTTTGAGTTTCATCCATGTTGTTACATCTATCAAAATGAATTCCATTTCTTTGCCAGATAGTATTTCATTGTGTGGTTTTACCACAGCGTGAATATCCAACCATCGGTTGATGGACATTTGGTTTGTTTCCAGTTTGGGCTATTACAAATATGTACACACACACATACATACATGTATATATTTGTATAAATCTTGTGTGAACATACATTTTAATTTTTCTTGGGTAATTACCTAGGAGTAGAATGGCAGGTTCTTATGGTAAAATTATATTCAACTGCCAAACTGTTCTTCAAAGGGTTGCACCATTTTACTTTCCCACCAGCAGTGGATGAGAATCCTAGTTACTCACATCCTCACCAACACTTGGTAAGGTCTGTCTTTCAAATTGTAGCCATTCTAATGGGTGTGTTCTAATTATTTTTGAAATTCAGACTCTACAGTAAGTTTCAGGATACTGCTTCAGGAAGAATCCTTTACAAGAAACTTTTGGCGTGCATAGGAATTAACCGCCCGCCCACTGTCTCTCCAATTCTTGTTCCAAAGGATCAGCCATTAAATGAACATGTTCAAAAAGAGGAACAGCAGCATCTGGATCTTTCCAAGAGGTAAAGTAAAGCATAGTGAAAGTACATATTTAAATCAAATTCCTGTCATGGAATAAGTAGTTAGTGAATATTTGTTGACCAAACGAGCATTTTTAATATTTTATTATTTAAATAAGAAAGATGGCACACTATAAATACAGTGATTACAATCATAGAATTTTAGAGCAAGAAGAGATCTTAGAAATCATTGAATCTACCTATTAATTTTATTTTATTTTTGGGTTTTTTTTTAATTTGTTTTTTTATTTAATTTTTACTACCTATTAATTTTAGAAATGAAAGCACTGAGGTCTGAGAAGCACAGAGATTCACTAACTTGGGGACAGGCCTGCATCAGGAATGCAGGACTCTTGACTCCCAGAAAACCTCTTTGCAACTCAACTATTACGTACCTGCATTCACATTTCATCTTTTCTAGAAACGTAGACTCTTACCCCCTTTTAATATTTATTGTGAAATGCATCCATTAAATGGGTTAACATTTTCTAATATGAATGATAGAATTATTAAAATGATTGCCAAATTGAATTGTAACAATAAAACATTCTTAGTAAATCTATAAAAAAATGAGTCTGATGAATATTCTAGCTCTTCTTCATTTTGAAAATATAGGTTTAGTCTAATCAAAAGATATTATTTTAACTTACTTGTTAATAGCTTGTAATAAATCTATAAGGAAATGTAAAATGTGGAGCTATTCAGCAGATTTCACTTTGTCATAGTCCCTTTTAAAAGTTCTTAAGTATTGAGCAACGGGGATATTTTAATGATATGCTAATGAAATTTGAATATCTGGTCATTTCAGTCGTAGCTGCTTTATAAATGGGCAGAAAGATGGGTTTTTAAGAGAAAGGCTAAATATTCTGTGGTAAGATACGTCTGCCTCCTAAAACCAGGGAGAGAGATAATGACCAATTACGCACAATTCATAAAATAGAGTAGGCTTTCCTGGAGAGCTCTTTAGAGGCAAAGAAGCACAGGGAAGCATAGACCCTCATCTTCCTTGAGTAGCTGAAGGATGATTCCCCAACCCCCCCACCCAAAATGGAACCAGAGACTTCTGGAGAACTGAGGAAACAATTGTCCTCCAGACACACTCACCCACACAGAGCACATCATATGAAATTTATATTTTATAAATCAAGTTGATTTCGCAAATCATCTTGCAATAATCATGGACTTGCCTTTGTTCCCATGGACATTTAATGATGGCATCAAACTGGCCGATTTCTTTAATTTCAAAGCTCTATAATAGGCTCTGACTTTAAAATTTCCCAGTTCCCCAAAATATCCTTTTCAACCATATCTTTACGGACACATACTCTGTTCGGCCAGCTCAGCATACAGTTGAAAGTCTTAGCACAAGGATGGTCGTATCCCCTGTAGCCCCCTCTCCCTGGCCTTGCTGCCATATGCTGGCACAGCAGGAAGAGGTTTTCCTTGGACACAGTGGTGACCACCAGTTCTGGCTCTGTAGCTTACAAGCCATGGTGGAGTCAGAAGTTCCTAAGTCATTTGTCTATTTGAATATCTACTTCCTCATTTGTGAAATGGGGAGGGTCCCCCCCCCCCTTGTTGTGGATTAAATAGAAAATGGGTGCCACCTACAGGAAGCTCTGTGGCATGTTTTTGACTCTGGGTCCTAAAGCCTGCTTGTGATTTTAGAGCCAAGCCCACTGAGGACAAAACCACCTTGACCAAAGAAGAAGTGATTGCCAAGCTCAAGGACTATATACAGCAGCAGGACCCAGCATTCAGAAAACGATTTCTTGACTTCAGTAAGGAACCTGACAGAAAAATTAGTGAGCATGAGTTCAAGAAGGTAGGAGAATGGTTTTCTCTGTCTTTATGTTTCTTTCTTTCCTGAAGGAGTCTGGTTATTTTCTTATAATAACACCCTTAAAAGGAGAGGAGGTCTCAGTAATGGTTTATTCAAAGACAAAGGACATCATTTTTAGGCATCTTTCTACAATTTAAAAGAATTCTTTGGGCCAAAAATGTCTTTGGCAGATTTCTTCAGAAAATACTTTCAATATGTGTGGCTGGTTGTTAAATACTTAAACTTTTAAAATGAAGTACTCACTGATGCATTTCTGACCACCTACTACATACCTGGCACTATGCATTGGGGGGCAGAATGGGGTGGGAGGGTGAGAATTCAGAGGTGCTAAGACTGCTCCCTGCTAGTGATGCTTGTGAGAACAGAGCTGGGATATGTTCCTCTGGAAAGTAAAGAAGTCTGGCAGTAAAATATGGGAAACTTGGAGTGCTGATTTGCATGTGCTTATGGGAACTGGCAAGTTTCTGCCAGAAAGAACTCAGCTTGATGGGTTTTGCATAGACTTCTCAGGAATTAATTTAAATGATTGCTTAAAATCCCTATTATGATCCCTGTAGCTAGTCATCTTCAGCTATTTTTAAGGAAAGTATTTCAGTTAATATGTAGCAATGTGGATAAATTTAGAAGTAGGCAATGAAATATATTTCCAAGAAAATAATAATTACATTCGTGGCTACTGTTTATCGTGCGCCTGTCAGGCAGTGTGGTGGGCTCTTTACATATCTTATGTCCCAGCCTCACAATCCTCTTGGGAGCAGGGCTAGAGGCCTAGCCTAGGCCTAGCCTAGAGGCCCAGAGACAGCATTAGATAGCTACTGAAATAGTCCGACCCCCCAGCTCTCCACAAAATGAGGTCGGAGTCTGATGCCATCTTGGGGTCTGGGGAATGGCGAGGAGGGTAGACACAAGAAACACTTGAACATAAGAAGGGGGTATGGGATAGGATGGGCAAGAAGAGATAAGGGGATAAGTAATTAGAGGTACTAAGAGAGAGGAAGGATTCAAGGATGACTCCCAGATTTCTCTGGGGAATCAGCTGGTTGATAGTTAGTCATTGATGCTTTGATGAATACAATTCCAATGGGGTGAATGTTGGCCATGTAGGGCAAAGTGAAGGTTGGAAGCTAAATGGGTGTGAATCATCAAACTCTCTCCAAGTCTCTCTCTTCCCCTCAGGGCAGTTTTCCTAGATTTTATTTTACCCCAAGTCACTTGGCACAGTCCTTGGCCCCTAATGCATGAGAGTCTTGAGCTATCACCCTGCTCAACATACTTGACTAAGAGTCAATTCACAGAGTCACCGGATTTTAGAACTGGAAACCAAGAATCCACTAGTCTGCCTCTGGTTTTTCAGAGAGGGGGAAGTGACTGCCTTAGAGGAGTGGCAAGGCTGAGACTAACCCCACATTGCTGCCTCAGGCAGCTTCTCACCTCTCCTCACCTGAGAAGCCTGTGGGGACATCAGCGCCTGCAGGTTCCTCTATCTCATGGCTTTACCTCCCACCCTCTGATGAGCCAGTGACTCCCTAGTTCATATCTCCAGCCCAGACCGCTCTACTGGGCCTTGGTCTCACAGACCCATCTGCTTACTGGACTTCTCCACACGGGTGCTTGAGAGATGCCCATGTGCCCTCAAGCTCTTTCCCATCTCAGCTGATGGCCACTATTTCTTTCTGCTTGCTCAGGTCTAAAATCTCAGAACTTCCTTGGCTCTGCTTTTTCTCTTACACCCAAATCCAATTTATCAGCAAAGATCCGTTGGCTCTTTTCAAAACTGTTCCAGAACACAGCAACTTCTCAGCATTGCACTGCTTCCATCATTTCTCTTTGGCTTATTCCTGCAGCCTCCGCACTGCCCTCGCCTCACCGCAGTTCTTTCTCAACACAGTAGCCAGAATGGCCCTGCTAGCCAGCAGGTAGATCGAGCCACTCCTGCTCAAAACTTTCCAGTGGCTCCCCATCTCACGCAAGTTAAACACAGAGTCCTCAGATGGTCCAGCGCATCACCTCTTCTCGCCTTCTTCCAGTCACACTGGCCTCCTACTCTTCCCTGGACACACAGACACTACTGCCTTTGCAGTGGCTGTTCCCTCTGCCTCAAATGCTGTTCCTCAAGTACCACGTGCCAACCCCTGACCTCCTTCAAGCCTTTATTCAGCTACACTGTTTGCATTAAGGTGACCCTGATAAGCCTATTGAAGATTGCAAGCTGCCCCCGACACACACACATCTCCTTTGTCCTGCTTTTCTTATTCCATAGCATTTATCACCTACTGCCATACATACTGTACTTACAGGGCTTTGGGTTCATTTCTTTTGTTTGTTTGTTTGCTTGTCTTCTATTAAAATTTACCCACCAAAGGTAGGGCTTTTTAAGTGCAGGGTATGTAGTGCATACCCAATAAACATTGGTTGAAAGAATGAATGAATTTGAAGAGTAACTAGAATCCCAAGTGGATCCCTGACCTGACACCATTTCTGAGGCTGGTGGATGCAGGTAGTTCAGAAGCCCTTTGGGATTCCCAGAAGTGAAGCTGGTTCCCACACCCATCAGTGGCTGTGCCCCTAACCCACCCTGGCGCCCTTCTCCACCCGAGGGTTTCTCTGGATTCTGGTCGACCTTGAGGGCAGCTGAGCAAGCACTTGTTCTGCTGCTTGCTCATGGCAGTAACAGGAAGAAGAGGAACTCCTTCCTCTTCTCTTGGCTTCTGGGGGACTTCTCTGCCTCCTGAGAAGAAGAATAGAAGGAAAAGAGAAAAGGAAAAATACAAACCAAGAAAGGAGTGATATATAGGAAGAAGAGGTTTTATTGTGTTTTTTTAAAACATGACTATTAATTACCAATTCACTGTGAACACAATTAAGGTTTCCCTCCCAGTGACTTATTGGTTTTAACCTTTGGGCAAAGTCCTGTTGTGACAAGCCATTTAGCTTGAATGTGAACAACCAAAGAGAGATTTTAAACAGTACACTGTAGACCTGGTTTGAACTCCGGAAGCTGTATGCATTGCATAACATGTAAATTAGCATCATCAAGTGAGAAGATTGTTTATAAACCAGGAAAGCAGCTTCTTTCTACTACCAGTGAAATCAGCTAGGAAAATCATGGGTTCATATTGTAGAAAGAAGAATGGAGTTTAGGCGAAATGCAAGGCATCCGATGATAAGGGTGTGGGGGCGCTGAACTTCAGCGGCAAGGAAACCTTCTTCAGGAAGCAGCTTCTCTAGAGATCGTCCAGGGCACTTGACAGCAGTGATGATCCTGTAATGGTGATAGCTGCAATAATGATGAGAATTGCGATGATAATGGTAACAGTTACTGGAATAATGACAATGACGGCGACAGAAATAGCTCCAACGACCATTTTTCAAGCTCCGACGATGTTCAGGCCCCGTGGAAGTTTCTGTGTGTTCTCTCTGATCCTCAAGGGGACCCTGTGAGGTATAGATTGCATCATGCCCTTGTCAAGAGCTTAGATATGGCTCAGTGCCATTCAGCTGGTAAGCCGCCAGGAACTTGGACTTGAACCCATGTCTGTCTGTACCCGCCACTGGTCCCTTCCGTTGTTCAGCCTTGCTGGGTGCAGTTAATTGCATTTGGCATCAGAGTTTTGTGACAAGACCATTAATTTTAATAACAACGTTCCTTAGCGTCTTCCCGTCATTTTGGTTGGGGATACACAGTGTTCTTGCCCAAATGTGTATAGTGCCAATTAGTGTAGTGGGATGGTTGCAAAGCCTCAGCCCAGTGAGGTGGGGAGTGAAGTTCTAAGTCGCACGTATCAGATGGCCCGATTGCGCCTGCACAGAGTCACTCGTCACCTAAACTTGGGTGGGATTTAGTGGTCAGCCCAGATACCTTGTGCTCCAGTTAGAGTGCTTGGTTATTTCTTCTCACCAGGCATCTCCTTCCCTATGGTGGGGCAGAAGGTGGGTGACTACACAGATTCGGTGAGGGAGAATTGCAAGGACAGAAGTAGAGCTGGATGGGAACTTAAGGGTCACAGATCCACCGGCTCCTGCATTTTCACTGCTGAAAATATTCTGATCTGTTTTTCCCTACTGTGGTCGGGAAGATTTTGTCTGTTATACAAATTATATTTATTAACTAATAATTTGTCTTCTCCCTTTTCTTTGTTGAATGTAATGTAAATCAGAGATTTGATGAATGTGAGATAACCACGGATGCCAACTGAATTGACAGTCTCGGGAAAAGCAGAGCTATTGGGGTATTAGTGAATTCCATGTGCTTTTTATGCTTAAGTGCATAATTTCCTTTGGGGAAGAGGGAAAGGAATATTCTTTCTGGAATTGTACTAGACCTGTTGTGGGTATTTTGCATTGTATATTAAATCATTCTCACAACTCCATAAGCCATTCATTCTGCCCTCCATCCCCCACCCCCACCCCCTGCCCCAGAATGCCTCTCTCCCAGCTCATTGCTCTGGCCACTGCACCACACAGCCTGTTCTTTGGCATTTAATGCAATAATGTCCTGAAATTCTTCACTAAGGAAAGTCACTTCTTTTGACCCTTTTAGAATTGCATATTTTAAAATGTGAAACTTTATCCAGATATCAAGTTTAAGAACTTGTTGCAGGAAAAGCATGTTTAAATTTTAGAATGCTCTAGATATTTATATTATATTCCTTCTCTGGATATTTCTCTTCTACTCTCCCTCTCCTTCCCATGTTGAATTAACAGAAAACCCAAAGAACAGTAACTCAAATAAGAGAAGTGGTTTTCTCTCTTGTAACAAGGAATCCAGAGGTTACTGGTGTGGAACCCATGCAGCAGTTTTACAATGTCATTAGAGACCCAGGCTGCTTCTAGCTCTCCACACTTCCATTCTCACCCTCATGCATGTAATAAAGCTGCTGGAGCATCAGCCATCACATACATGTTTCTGGCAGGAAGAAGGGGAAGAAGGAAGGGCAAAAGTCTCAAACCAGCTAAGTCTTTCTTCTTTCAAAAGGCTTTCTCAAACACTCCCCCTAGCAGTTTTTACTTAAATTTTATTGACCAGGGTTGTGGTATACCTATACCTATCTCTAAGAGATGTATATATATAGAGAGAAATGGATATGGATATGGATATATGGGTAGATATAGATATAGATAGTAGATATAGATTTGGGGGAGGGGCTGGCACATGAATACTACCCAGGAACAGCAGGGTTGTTTCAATGGGACAAAGGAGAAAATAGATATTAGGCAGGTTAATAACAGTCTCTGCCACCCTTCTCTAGGTAAACATTTTGAGGATGCCTTTTTTTGTATGCTCAGTAGAGGACTAAGCCTCCTGGGGGAAATGGAAAAAGCAGATGGTGTACTCCCTGACCAGTGTAATAGTGGGGGACGGTTTCATTGCTTGGAGCCATAAAATGAAGAAGTACCCAAGGACACATAAGTCAATAATTGTCTAATTGAGTAAACTCTTTGCCTGGCTATATCATCTATCAGGAACTTGAGGGCAGCTTTACAATTCAAGTTCCCCATAACTGGCTGCTCCTGATGGGAAACTGTGATTCTTCACCCTCAGTAAAGACCTTGAATGTTGTTTAGCTCACTGTTATCTTAGACCCACCTCTGGGGATGGACAGGGCTGCAGAGCTTATCAGCAAACTTACTCGAGCCCTAGGGAAGTGTATTAGGGAAGTGCCAACTGGTAACAGCTCAACCCAGCGGCCTGGATTCTGAGCGCCCCTCAGTGCCTGTCTTCTGTCCCTGCTGTAAGGCGCGAACACCTGGCCTTGCTTAGCACCAGGTGCGCTTACCTTCTTCCTGAGTAGAGCACCTTACTCCTGCTGGCGCCATCAAACATCTCCGGAGAATTTGCTACTCATTCTTTCGCACTTCGGGGACAGGGACCCTGGTGGAAACAAAGCCTCACGAACAGCATTGGGACATCTCATTGCCCTCAAGCGTGGATAAGCAAACTAAATGTTTATGGTGGCTCTGGGTGAACTGGAGAGCGTGGGAGGCCTCTTATGGCTCTTGTTGCTAAAGGCTTTTAATGTCACGTTGCATTTTGGCTATTGCCAGCACAGAGAGGGTCTTTTTTCTTCCAAAAACAAAAACCGTAAATTGGAATTATTTTTCGTAAATAAAGTGGTCAAAATGCAGGTGTTATCAGGACTTTCTTCTTTTTTCAAAATTTTGTAGTATTTGGAAATAATTTAAAAAATTACAGGACAGTCGCAAAAATAATACAAACCCCATACACAGAACTCCAGCATACCCCCATCCACCCCAGATACCTAATCAGACTCAGCACATAGAGCGAAGGTTCTCCATTCTTCTACAGGGGCTTATGACTCAGGTAAGGAAAGACCTGGGACAACAGCAGGTGGGTGGGGGAGAGAGGATGAATAGGGGCAGGGGAACCCGGAAGGAGAGCAGTTAGGTTTGGGAGGGTCTTATGGCAGAAGGCTTCTACAAGCAGAGAAGAGTCAAGGGAGGTTTTAAACCCAGTGGTGCCAAAGGCAGGTGGGTTCAGCAAGACAGAAGTACAGATCTGGAACTTCATAGCTGCTACCTAACTTCTCTTAGCCTCATTTTCCATATCTGTGAATAAAGGCACTGATACTACTTGCAGATCTGCCATAAGGACAAGAGAAAATGTACGTAGAGATCCTGGTACATAGTACATACTAAATAAAAAGTAGCTTTAATTAATGATTACTACACAAAAGTGAAACAAATTGTACAAGTTCAGTTAAATCGTTTTTCTTTTGTGGGCCACTGAAGCATTGAAACAAACAAACAAACAAAAAACATAAAGAGCAATCACAATGATTTTTTTCTGTACTTAAAACTTTATGAAATATTTCAATCATACAGAAAAGCAAACACCCAAGCATACCACCCAGAATTAACTGTTAACATTTCACCGTATTTGCTGCAGTACTTTCTTTGTTTTTAAAAGAATAATATATTATAGATGAAGCCAAAGTCCTTTCCCCACCCCTTCATCCTCATTTCTTCATCCCCTCTCTAGTGGAAGCTGTCTTGGAGGTGATCTATATCATTGCCACGCATGGTTTCTCACCGTTACTATTTAAGCACCGAAACGGTTGGGTTCTCTGGGAAGCGACTGCTGTAGCAGGCCTGCAGCTCCCAGGTGGTGTGCTGCAGTGCAGCCAGCAGGTGCCACGGCAAGGGCCCACTCCCGCATCACTTCACAGTTCTTGCCTTGTCCGGGTGCTGTGCCGTGTGGGGTTCCCTGTCAGAGGAGCAAGCATTCTGTAAGCCCCCAGGTAGTGATGCTGGCAAGCCCACACCTGACCACAGGCCTCTTCCTGTGAAAATGAGCTGTCGACCCTTCCGGGATGGTCAACGGCCACCAAGTGACTGCTTGGTCTCCCTGCGGAAAAGTGCTATAGCAAGTATCAGCTTCTCTTTCCGGGCAGCAAGGCTGTGGGAGGCAGAAGGAGCTGGAGCACGTTTGCTAAGCAGGCGTCCCGGCTGTGGACCCCATGCTTCCACCTCTGCTTGCGCCTGCGTCATTCGTGTGTCTGTCCGCCACCCCGGGGTGGTTGCTGACAAAAGCTCTCAGGGTTAGGCTCAGCTCTTCCATGGAGGCTTCCTGGTGGTGCTAACATGGAAGGCAAAGACTGCCACTTCTCACGCCGCTCCCCTATGGCCACGCACATGCTTCCAGTGCACGCCGCTCCCCTATGGCCACGCGCATGCTTCCAGCGCACCGCACACCTCCTTGTTTCTGATATTCCAGAAGGGGCTTTTCCCAGGCTGCTGACTAGCATTTGCCACTGCCCATGAGCCCATATATAGTCCAACTTCTTTTTTTAATGCAAACACTCTCCCTTCTCCTTCTCCCAGTAACCTCTAATCTGCTTTCTATCTCTGTGAATCTGCTATTCTAGTCATCTCTTACAAATGGTATCAGACAATTTTTGTCCTTAGGTGTCTTGCTGGTTTCAATGAGCTTGTTTTCAAGTTTCCTCCACATTGCAGCATGTCTTATAACTTCATTTTTTCTCATGCCCGAATGATATTCCATTGTGTGTATGTACCACATTTTGTTCATCCATTCATTTGTTGATAGACACTTGAGCTGTTTCCAGTTTTTGGCTAATGTGAATAATGCTGTTACCAGATTTAATCTAGGTTCTTGACTTATCCTGCAGAAATGAATTTCAGAGCACATCAGGTGAGTTAGACCAGTAATTTATTAAGGTAGGGAGGGAAGAGAAATGGGAGAAAATAGCAGATCACGGGTCCCTGGTAGAGGGTAAGGGGCTGAAGAGTGATAGAGAGGGCTGATTTATAGACTACAGTTTCCCACTAGAGATTATAAATGCCCAGGTTTTACTTGTGTGTTGATCCGCACAGGGGGGACACGGCGAGAGAAGGGCGCAGAAGCTACGAGGGTGGAGAGCAGCAGGGGCAGGAGCAGGGAGCAGGGAGCAGGAGCGGGGAGACTTGACCTTTGTACCTGCTTTTTATACTGTTAATTATCCCACCTCTTTGCTAATGGCATGGGAGGAGTCCCAGGTGTTTGCTGTTTGAGTGATTACCCCACCCATCAATCCCCCCGGGTGAGGCCAATGATAATGTCCCGGGAGAATATCCTTGAGCTTCTCCTGGGAATCTCTGGGAATCTCATTCTGCGTGGCGGAAGTCCCGCGAGGGTCTTCCAGCAGCCATCTTGGGGTGTCAGTGTCCACACCAGGTTCCAGGTTCATCTACTGATTCCCTATATGAAGCCTGCTTCAGTGCTGCTAGGAACATCGGTGCACACGTATCTGTTTGCACCCCTGTTTTCACTCTCTTTGGGTATAAACCTCTATGTGGGATTGCCTGGCACTGACCTGAATGTGCCCCCTGTGTGCTCACAGGGGCTGCTCTGCTCCCTGTGGCACAAGCTGGCTCCACCCTGTGTGGGAGAGGGGCCAGCAAGGGTGCCAGGAGCTCCTGATACGGCTTTTGAAGCTGCCTTTCTCTTAATTCAGCACTTGCCAGTTAATGCAGCCCTTTAACTGTTTTCCTTAGTCTGGAGAAAGGGTCCTGGTTTTAAGATTCTTCTGCTGCCGTTGCCCCAGGGGTGTTGGAACAATGACAGCCCTCAGAGCTGGCTCCCACGGATGGTAGTAGCAGGTCACGGGTAGATCTGGAACCAGACCACACCCCAGCTGGAGGGCT
>JAKSZT010054301.1:6731672-6788708 GCA_026826555.1 Tolypeutes matacus | reverse complement strand
GTGGTCCCCGCCGCGGTCCACCTTGCGGCTGGGGGAAGGGGCATGGGAGCCACTGCAGTAGGCTGAAACTAACAGGTCTTTAGCGCTTACCAGCCTCTTCCTCCCGCTCCTCCCTGGATGCTGCATAGTGCTCCCCTTGACTCCGGAGTTTCAAAGTGGCTGATTCAGACAGTTACTGCCAGCTCAGTGTTGTCTGGTGGAGGGACTGTTTCCACTCCTACTCGGCCATCTCCTCCCAGTCCTCGGCCTGCTGGCTGCCTGGCGCATCTCCTTCAGGGTAGTTATTAGCCTGATACATCCCAGCTGGGCTATGCTAGGATTTAACCCTGGGTGTAGGTCTGGCAGCCAGGAGAGGAGGTGGGGGCAGGTCCTGAGGCGGGAACCTGTTCCAGGAGGAAGCCACCTAGCTTATCTTCTCACACAGGCACTGCTGAGGGGCCGAGCCATGGCTCTTAGGTAATGGTGGCCACTTCTGTGGGTAATTCTAGCCTCTTCCTCTTGCTGATCTGTCAGGAAGTGAGAAGCTTGGCTCCCACCATCTGCCAATCATCGACTTGATGGTTCAGTTCCAGAACACATGCATAGCAATGTCAGAATTGTTCATGTGTACCCCCGTGGGAACAACTTTCTGCCTAAAGTACTTACATGCAGTGCCTTTTGCCTTTAGTCTTACAGACTCCATTTATTCCACTTAGGTTGGCGTCGCTTCTCCCCACCTCCTCAGTCTCTTGTCACAGTCTTCATTCTTTTCTGGGATTCCCCGACTTCCTAAGTTATTTTTTAAAATTTCATACATTAAGGTCCCTTTTGTTGCGAAGATCTGTAGGTTTTGAAAAATTCATAACATCACGTATCCACCACTAGAGCGTCATACAGAATAGTTTCATCCCCCTACGAATCCCCTGTGCCTCATCCATCCACCCTCTCCTCCCCCTGAACTCCTGCCCCCACTCATCTTTTCACTGCCTCTATAGTTTTGCCTTTTGCAAAATGTTGTATAATTGGAATCAAGCAGTATGTAGTCTTTTCAGACTAGCTTCTTTCACTTAGAAATATGCATTTAATGTTCTTCCATGTCTTTTTGTGTCTTGATAAGCATTTTTTTTATGACTGAGTAACATACCATTATATGGATGTACCACAGTTTGTTTATCCATTCACTTATCAAAGGACATCTTGGTTGCTTCCAGTTTCTGACAATTATGAATAAAACTGCTATAAACATTTGTGCGCAGGTGTTTGCGTGGACATAAGTTTTCACTCAGTTAGGTAAATACCTAGGAATACGATTGTCAGGTCATATTGTAAGACTATGTTTAGCTTTGTAAGAAATTACCCAACTGTCTTCTGAAGTGACTGTATCATGTTTCATTCCCACTTGCAATGACTGAGAGTTTCTGTTGCTCTGCCTCCTTGTCAGCATTTGGATTTTAGCCATTTTAATAGGTGTGTAGTTGTAGTTCATTGCTGTTCATTTGCAATTCCCTATTGATAACGATGTTAACAATCTTTTCAAATGCTTATTTGCCGTCTATGGTGAGATGGCTGTTCAGATCTTTGGCCCATTTTTAACTGGGTTGTTTATTTTCTTATCATTGTGTTTTTTTTTTTTTTTTTTTTACTGGGAGGTACCGGGGATCAAACCCTGGCCTCTCCATATGGTAGACGGATGCCGAACCTCTTGAGCCACATCCGTTTCCCTATCATTGTGTTTTAAGAGTTCTTTGTATATTTTGGATATAAGTTCTTTGTAGAATATGTGTTTTGCAAATATTTTTTCCCAGTTTGTTTCTTGTCTTTTTATTCTTTTAACAGTGTTTTGCATAGAGCAGACTTTTTTTCATTTAGTAAAGTCCATGAATTGTTTCTATTATGGATTGTGCTTTTGGTGTTTTAAAGTCATCATCAAACCTGAGGTTACCTAGGTTTTCTCCAATGTACTCTACTAAAAGTTTTATAGTTTTTCATTTTACATTTAGATCCATGAGTTAATTTTTGTGAAAGGTATAAAGTCTGTTTCTAGGTTCACTTGTTTTGTATATGGATATCACGTTGTTAAAAAAATACCATCCTTTCTCCAAAAAATTACCTTTGCTCCTTTGTCAAGGATCAGTTGACTATATTTATGTGGACCTATTTCTGAGTTCTCTATTCTGGCCCACTGGTTTATTCTTTTGCCAATTCCATCATGTCTTGATCACTGAGTGTTAAAGTTGCATATTGTCTGTTCTCCAACTTTGTTCTTCTTCAGCATTGTGTTGGCTATTCTGGTTTCTTCTTTTTCTTGTGTTTTTTTTTTTTTTTTTTTTTTTTGGGAGGGGGTTTCCATAAGTTTTTTTTTTTAGGAGGTCTAGGGATTAAACCCAGGACCTCATATATGGGAAGCAGGCACTCAACCACTAAGCTACATCCACTCACCTCCATAAAAACTTTTAAATCCATTTGTTGGTATCTACAAAATAGCTTGCTTGGATTTTTTTCCCATTCCCTACCTCCAGCCTGGTCCCTGGAAACCTGTATTCTAGTTTTTGACTTTATGAATTTGCATATTTTAATTATATCATATAAATAAGACCATACAATATTTGTCCTTTGTGTCTGGAGTATTTCAATAAATATGATGTCTTTAAGGTTTATCCATGTTGTCGCATGTATCAGAACTTCATTCCTTTTTATGGCTGAATAATATTCCACGGTATGTATATACCACATTTTATCTATTCATCTGTTGATGGACATGTGGGTTGCTTCCATTTTTTGGCAATTGTGAATAATATCAGTGTGCAAATATCTGTTCTTCAGTTTTTCTGAGTATATACCTAGAAGTGGGATTGCTAGGTCATATGGTAATTCTATACTTAACTTTCTGAGCAACTGCCAAACTGATTTCCATAATAGCTGCACTCTTTTACGTGTTTCTCCATATTCTCTCCAACATTTGTTATTTTTTCTTTTTTTTTTTTTTTTTTTAATAGCAGCCATTCTAGTGGGTGTGAAATGGTATCTCATTGTGGTTTTGATTTGCATTTCCCTGATGGCTAATACTCTTGAGCACCCTTTCAGGTACCTATTGGCCATTTGTATATCTTCTTTGGAGAGATGTCTATTCAAGTCTTTTGTCCATTTTTAATTGGGTTGTTTGTCACGTTGTTGTTGAGCGGTAGTATTTCTTTATATAATCTGGATATTTAATCCTTATCAGATATGAGATTTCTAAATATTTTCTCTCATTCTCTATTTTTGTGTGTTGATCTTGTATCCCACCGCTTTTCTGATCATCTGTAGATAGGGAAGGTTTTACTTCTTCCTTTCCAATTTGGATACCTTCTATATCTTTTTATTGCTCTGGCTAGAACTTCCAATACAATGTTGAATAACAGTGGTGATGGTGGGCATCCTTGTCTTGTTTCTGGTCTTAAGAAGCTTTCAGTCTTTCACCAAGTATGATGTTAGCTGTGGATTTTTCATATATGTCCTTTATTATGTTGAGAAAGTTTCCTTCTATTGCTAGTTTTCTAAGTCTTTCTATCAAGAAGGGGTACTGGATTTTGTCAAATGCCTTTTCTCTGTCAACTGAGGTGATCATGTGGTTTTTTCCCTTCATTCTATTAATGTGGTGTATTAAATTAATTGATTTTCTTATCTTGTATTCCACCCTTGCATACCTGGGATAAGCCCCACTTGATCATGGTGCAAAATATTTAATGTCCTGTTGGATTTGGTTTGCTAATGTTTTGTTGGGGTTTTTTATATCTATATTCGCAGGAGATACCACTGTGATTTTCTTTTCTTATGGTATCTTTACCTGGCTTTGGCATTAGGGTGATGCTGGCCTCATAGAATGTTAGGAAATTTATCCTCCTCTTCAGTTAAAAGAAAATGTGAACAGGACTGGTATTAATTCTTCTTGGTGTGTTTGGTAAAATCACCAGTAAAACCATCTTGTCCTGGGCTGTTTTTGTTGGGCAGTTTTGATGACTGATTCAATCTCTTTACTTGTTATTGGTCTGATGAGATCTTCTATTTCTTGTGTCAGTACAGGTAATTTCTTTGTTTATAGGAATTTGTCTTTTTCATCTGGGTTATCTAATTTGTTGGCATGGAATTGTTCATAGTATACCCTTATAATCCTTTTTAGTTCTCTAGGGTCAGTCATAATGTCCTCCTTTCATTTCTGATTTTAGTTATTTGTATCCTTTCTCTTTTTTTTTGGTCAGTCTAGCTAAAGGTTTATTGATTGTATTAATCTTTTCCAAGAACCAACCTTTGGTTTTGCTCATTCTCTCTACTCTTTTTTTAATTCTCTATTTCATTTATCTCACTCTAATCTTTAATATTTCATTCCTTCTGCTCACTTTGGGTTTAGTTTGCCTGCTTCTAATCTCTCCAGTTGTGAACTTAGGTCTCTGATTTGAGATCTTTCTTCTTTTTAAATGTAGCCATTCAGAGTAACAAATTTCCCTCTCAAATCCCACAAGTTTTGGTATGTTGGGTTTTCATTTACATTTGTCTCAAGTTATTTCCAAATTTCCCTTGTGATTCCTCCTTTGACCTATTGGTTGTTTAAGAATATGTTGTTTGATTTCCACATACTTGTGAATTTTCCATTTCACCCTCTGTTATTGATTTCTAACTTCATCCCCCTGTTGGCAGAGAAGAAGTGCATTGTATGCTTTCAATATTTTAAAATTTTTTGAAGACTGTTTTGTGACTTGACATATGATCTATCCTGGAGAATGATTCATGTGCACTAGATAAGAATGTGTATTCTGCTGTTTGGTTAAGTGTTCTATATATGTCCTTTAGGTCTAGTTGGTTTATAATATTGTTCAAGTCTTCTATTTTCTTACTGATCTTTTCTCTAGATGTTCTACCCATTCTTGAAAGTGGTATAGTAAAGTCTTCTACTATTAATGTAGAACCATTTATTCCTACCTTCACATTGGTCCTCCTTTTTCCCTTGTAACAATTTTTAAATTAAAGTCTATTTGATATGTTAGCTATTCCAGCTCTCTTTCGGTTAACTGTTTGCATGATTTTCCCCCCCATCCTTTGACTTTCAGCCGACTTATCCATCTGCCTATCTCTGTCTTTTGACTGGAGAGTTTAATCCATTTACATTTACAGTAGTTACTGATGATGGAGAACTTTCTTATGCCATTTTGCTATTTTGTCTTTGTAATTCTTATACCTTTTTTGTGCCTCAATCCTTCTGTTAATGCCTACTTTTACATTTATTGGATTTTTTTTTTGTAGTGTACCATATTGAGTCCCTTATCATTTCCTTCTGTATATGTTTTTTAGATATTTTCTTTGTGGCTACCATGGATTTTAAATTTTACATCCTATATCTAAAACAATCATGTCTTAAAGTTATTTTTTTACTCCAAATTATTTAGCACCTTTTTCACCATGTTTTTTTCATATAATAAAATTTATTTTTAAAGAAGTTTTAGATTACAGAAAAGTTACATCTAAATTATAGGGATTCCCATATACCCACCCCACCCCTTCACATTTTCCCCTATTAATACATCTTACAGTAGTGTGGTACATTTATTACAATTGATGAACAAATATTGAAACATTGTTACTAACCAAGGTCTATAGTTTACATTATGGTTTACACTTTGGACCTCACAATTTTATAGATCTTGACAAAATGTATAATGGCCTATATCCATCGTTGCAATATCATGCAGAACAATTCCAATGCCCTAAAAATACCCTATTCTTCCCTCCCCTCCCTCTCAGAACCTCTGGTAACCACTATCTTTATATCAGTGTTACAGGTTCTTCTGTTACTACAATAATAATAAGACTACTGTGGTCCATGGTTGCATTCCCCCCTTATGTTTGTTTATTCCTCAATCTTGAGGATTTGGGGATGGTGATGACCACTCTGCTTCAGATTGAGAAGGGTCTTAGATCTTATGGGGCAGATGGAAGGAACTGTTTTGCTTGCAGTTGTAGATATGCTTTGTTTTTTGAGATGGAGTTTGTCCATCATCATTATTTTGTTAGTTGTCCTGAGCAAGTCCCATGAACTGGAGAGTAGTTGTTGACTGCAACTCTGCTGAGATTCAGGGCTCAACCAGCCTATGAACAGACTGAAGATTTGTCTCTGGGACATATATTTAATGAGTATAGGCTAATTATAGGTTCAAATAAAAGGGGTAGAAGAATCATGTGTAGGGAAATTATCATGAGCCCAATTCTGTTATATTTGGGAAATAGGTTATCATATATTCCAAGGTAAAGCCTGTTGAAGGGGTGCTGAATTCATGGGGTTGTGTGCCTTGACTATAGTGTCTGGATGTCTCTAGAGCCCTTGTTTGAGGCTTTGTTTACTGTGGTATTTAGTAAGATCTGCCTGAAACATGCATAAACATAACCTCTGGACTGACCTTCCAACTCATTTTGAAATTTCTTAGCCATAAAAATTCTTTTGTATTTAATGTTTCCCCCTTTTGATCAAGGTCATTTTTTCAAATGCATTGCTGGTTGGCCCGTGGTATTAATTCCTCGGTGCCATGGAAGCTCATCCCTGGGAGTCATGTCCCATGCTGGGGGGAATGTAGTGCATTTGTTTGCTGAGTTTGGCTTAGAGAAGCCACATTTGAGTAACAAGGAGGTTTTCAGGAGGTAATTCTTGGGCAATAGGTATTATTAGGCTAACTCTGAATTTTACAAGAATAAGGTTCATAGTTATATGCACTAATATTGATAGCTTGACATATTGGTCTGTTTCCTTTTAGGCACTGCCTATGTACTTTAGAGATTCTTGCCACTCTATTTGAGAACGTAGCAGGACTCCTGAGGATGGGAATTTAATATTTCATTGATTATTGTGTGGGTCTCCACCCACTGAGGTAACACCCTATGACCACATGAACACATTCATATTCCATAGAGTCATATTCCAGGTGCACTCTTCCCCACAAATCCCACCACCACTGACACCCTGCACCAGTGACCCTCCCTGCCACAGTTGCCAAAAGAACACTCCCACAGTTGTTTTCTCAATCACAGTCCTGAACCTCCCCAGAGTTCACCTGTTCCTTCCTCCAGCCCTCTCCCTAGCTCTGTGGATAGCCCAATGCCCCCAACCCTGCTCACACTCCCACTCCAGCATTGCTGACCCGCCTCACATCACTGCATCACCATCACCCCCCATCTACTGCCAAACCACCCCATCCACCTTATCATAGATTCTGCCTCGTGAGCATTAGCTTACCATTCTCTATTCCCTTTCTATCTCCTGGTACATTGCAGACTCTACCTCTGTGAGTCTGCTCAATATCCTTAGTTCATATCAGTGAGATCATGCAATACTTGTCCTTTAGTGGCTGGCTTACTTCACTCAACATAAGGTCTCCGAGGTTCATCCATGTTGTCACATGTGTTGTTACTTCATTCCTTCTTACAGCTGAGTAATATTCCATCGTATATATATATACCACATTTTGTTTACCCATTCATCCATTGATGGATACTTGGGTTGCTTCCAACTTTTGGCATTTGTGAATAAGGCCTTTAGCATTTCACCATCAAGTATGATATTAGCCGTAGGTTTTTTCATATATAACCTTTATCATGTTGACAAAGTTTCCTTCTAATCCTATCTTTTGAAGTGTTTTTATCAAGAAAGTATACTGTGTTTATTGAATGCCTTTTCTGCATCAAAAAAGAGGATCATGTGATTTTTCCCCCTTCGATCTGTTAATGTGTTGCATTATATTAATTGATTTTCTTATGTTGAACCATCCTTACATACCTGGGATAAAACCCACTTGAACATGGTGTATAATTAAATTGATGTGTTGTTGGATTCGATTAGCAAGTATTTTGTTGAGGATTTTTGCATCTAAGTTCATTAGAGAGATTGTTTTAAAGTTGTTTTCTTGATTTGGCACTTGCCAAGGTCCTGGAATCCTTTAACTGTTTTCCAGAGTTTTAAGGAAGATGGCTCTGCAAATTTTTGCTAGTTGTTCAAAAATTCTGTGGGGGAATGGAACCCTGGAGCATCTTATGCTGTCATCTTGGCTGGCTGAAGCCCACTCACTTGGATCTTGAGTGAAATTGCATTGAATCTATAGATCATATTGGGAATCTTAGCAATATTGAGTCTTCTAATCCATGAACAAACTTTCTCCCCATTTTCTTTCTTTCATCAGAGCTTTGTAATTTTCTATATAAAGATCCTGTAAGTAGTTTGTTAGATTTACCCCTCAGTATTTCATTTTTTATGCTAATGTACATGGTATTGTGTTTTTGTTTTCAACTTCCAATTGTTCACTACTGATATATGGAAAGTAATTGTCTTTTGTATGTTAACTTTGTATCCTGTGACTTTGCTATATTTTCTTCTAGGAGTTTTAAAAATTGATTCTTTGGGATTTTCTACATAGACATACATCTATGAACAAAGATGCTTTTAATTCCTCCTTCCCAATCTGTATACCTTTTATTTCCTTTTATTTTCTTAATGCACTAGCTAGAACTTCCAGTATGATGTTGAATAGGAGTGGTAAGAGAGGATATCCTTGACTTGTTCTTAATCTTAAGAGGAAAGTATCCAATTTCTCTAAATGAAGTATAATCTTATCTGTAGGTTTTATTGTAGATGATCTTTATCAAGTTGAGGAAGTTCCCCTCAACTTGCTGAGATTTTTTTTGTATTTTTTTTTTTATCATGAATGGGTGTTGGATCTTGTAAATTCTTTTTCTGTATCAAATGATGTGATAATATGCTTTTTCTTCTTTGACTTTTTGATGTTTATGAATTATATTAATTTTTTTTAATTTTTTTATATTAATTTTTTATATTAATTTTTTTATATTAATTAGAAAAAATTGTTCTTGGTCGTGTTATATACTTCTGTTTATACATTGTTGATTTGATTTGCTTATATTTTATTGAGGACTTTTGCATATGTTTTTGTAAGATATATTGGTCTGTAGTTTTCCTTTCTTAGAATTGATATCTTTATGTGTTGTGGTAGAATCCACTAGAGAAACCACCAGAGTATGGCACTTTCCTGTTTGTAGGGTTATTAATTATTGATTCAATTTATTTACTAGATATAGGCCTGTATTAGTCAGGGCTCTCTAGGGAAACAGAATCTACAGGAGATATCTGTAAATATATGAGATTTTATAAAATTCTCTCATGTGCCTGTGGGGATGCACAAGTCCAGATTTTGCAGGCAGGCTGCAAACCAGGGGCTCCGATGAAGGTCCAGTGAAGGTCCTTGATGAGTTCCCAGGAGACAGTGGCTGTCCAAAGACGAGCTGGAAAATTCTCTCTAAATGCTGAAATCACGTCCCCTTTTAAAATATTCAACTGATTGGATAAAACATCACTCATTGATGATGACAATCTTCCTGGTTGATTGTAGATGTAATCAGCCATCTATGCAGTAAACTCACAGATGACTAAAGTCTATAAATGTCCTTGTATTGCAGTTAGCCCAGTGCTTGCTTGACCAAACAACTGGGTACAATTACCTGGCCAGGTTGACATATTAGCCTAACCATCACCATCCATCCCTTGTCAACTTGGAAACCATATACATCACCTTAAACCACACTTAGTCTCTAAATAAAAACAATAACAGGCATGCATATATATGTTTCTACCTAATAATATTCAACTGTCCTGCCTACAACTGGAAACACATTAATTCCCTACAGAATAGGGTGCTAGTCCTTGGGTAATATTCACTCTTAAACTTGACATCCTTAAATATTATGGCATGAAACTAATACAACTTGTCATATGGTAAGGAAAAAGTCTAGGGAAGAAAACAACGATATTAGTTTTATGTACATATGCAATCATGCTCATAACAAAACCACACTTCTTGAACCAAATTCTGTATTAGTCAGCCAAAGGGGTGCCAATGCAAAGTGCCAGAACTCTGTTGGCTTTTATAACGGGTATTTATTTGGGGTAGAAGCTTACAGTCACAAGGTCCTAAAGAGTTCAACTTGAGGTACCATAAGAGGTACTTGCTCACCCAAAGTCATTTGCCACGTGTTGAAGCAAGATGGCAGGCAATGTCTGTGAGGGTTCAGCCCTCTTTCTCTTAAGGCTCCGTGGTCCCAGGTTCTTCAGATCTCAGCTGTAGTCTGGCATAAGGCTCGTCTCTCTCCCGGGGCTCATTTCTTTCTGGGCTCAGCTGCTCTGCTCTCTTCACAAGGTCTACTGTAGACTATCAGGCTCATCTCTCTGCCCAAGGCTCTGCCATGTCTAATGAGCTGTCTCTCTTCCTCTGTGTTCTTCTTCTACATGTGCCTACTTCCATGTAAGTGTCTGTTTTATGAGTCCACCAAGGGGGCAGGGACTCAGTCCTGAGTTGCACTCTAATGATGTGGTTGAATCAAAGCCCTAATCTTAACATAATTTAATCAGACATCTCAATTGAATCTAATATAATCAAAGGGTTATCATGCCCAGAGGAACAGACCAGTTTAGAAACATAATCTATATCTCCTTTTGGAATTCATAAATAATATCAAACTACTACACCCACATTCCGTTTTCTTCTATTATTAACATCTTACATTAGTTTAGTACATTTGTCACAATTAATGAACAAATACTGATGCAGTGGTATTAACCAAAGGGTCAATACTTTATGCACATTTCTTCAGTTTTTCCCTTATAACCTTTTTTTGTTGCAAGATCCCTATCTAGGAGATACATTACATTTGGTCATCATGCCTCCTTGGGCTTCTCTTAATGGTTATAGTTTCTCAGACGTTCCTTTTTTGTTTTTGTGTTTTGGTTTTTTTTCAAATGACCCTGACAGTTTTGAGGGATGCTGGTCAGATATTTTGTACAATGTCCCTCAGTTGGGATTTGTCTGATGTTTTTCTCATGGTTAGACTAAGATAATGTATTTTGGGGAGGCAGGCCACAGAGGTAAAATGCCATTCTCATCACATAATGTCAAGGGTATAGGACATCATTATGACTTACCACTGTTGAGGCTAATCTTGACCACCTAGCTTGGGGTAACGCTTGCAGCTTTTTCTATGGTAAATTTACTCTTTCTCTTCAGGGAAGATGGAGTTAGTCTTATAAATTTATTCCTCACAATCTTGGTTAAAGGTGTGTCCTCTGAACATTCCTGGGGTGGGTGGGCAGGTCTTAAATGGTGACTCCATTCTAGCATTCCAGTCTCTCTAAGCCTTTGATTTCCCTCTTTTACTGTATACCAGGGCAAATCGAGCATCTCAACCTCAGACATGCTAGGCCATCTTTTGGTCCATGTTGCAGTCAGCCACCTGAACAAACTGGTAGAGCCCTTTCTAACCCCTCGAGCTACAGTGTTGAATCCAGAATCTCTGCTTGGTGGGCCCATATCAGTAAATTCAGCCCGATCCAACTTTATATTCCTTCCACCATTATCCCATACCCTTGTTATCCATTCCCACACATATTCCCCTGATTTCTGTCTATATAAGTTGGAAAACTCATGCAGTTCTTTCAGGGTATAGCTTACTTCCTCATGGGTCACACTTTGTATTTCACCTTTGGGGGCTTGTTGTGATTTCAGTCTAGTAATAGGTCTCGAAGAGAAGAGGGGTGGTGGGGGTGGTTAAGGAGAAGGATTAGAAATGCTTCCTTTACATTTGCATCTGGAAAGAGCATTGATCTCTTCAGACAGGGGTTGGAAGGCAGATTCCTCAGGACAGGGTGGAGGTTGGGCAGTGCATGGTAGAGTTTGGCTGGTACCTGCCTCAGGACTGGGAGGAGGTCCAGACTCCCTGGGGCAAGCCAGAGGCTGGGCAGTACAGGGTTTAGTTTGGCTGGTACCCACTTCAGGGCTGGAAGGAGGTCTAGACTCGCTGGGGCAGGCTGGAGACTGGATGATACAAGATTGACATTGTGTGGTCTCCACAGGGCGGGCCATCAAAGGTTTATCTGGCAAAGTCTCAGCAGAATTTAGGGTTCCAGTGTCCCCACCAAAACATCATCATCCCATATGTCTCCATCCCAATCCTCAGGATTCCACTCCTTTCCAATCAATGCCTTCACTTTAACAGCAGACACCCTGCAAGGTTGAGATTTTAGTTTCCTTTTTAACTCTGCTACTCAGTACAATGAGAGTCCGAATCTGGTTTTCAGAGATCTCAAGCCTGTGGCTGCATGAAGCACACATAGAAATTTTCACATCATTCATGCAATGTTTAAGTTGCAAATTTGAAGCCTTTACTCATCCCTTTCTTTTGTAATTGTAGCCAGAGTATCTAGGAGGAGCCAGCCAACATCATGTGCCTTTTGAAACCACAAAACTCTGTTAAGGTGTTGAAAACACTCTCACCTAGATCCTTGCGTCTTATAAGCATGGAATTTGGGGCATCCAGTGATGATATTTTGCGTATCTCCATTGCCAACTCATGCCATGGACTATTAGTAGCCTCTTCATTATTGGAAAGGGAGTCATTAGTACCCTTGAGTCCAATTAGAGTAGAGAGGCAATTGCAAAACTCCCAGAACCACCTCAGAAATCCCATGTTTAAGATTCTGTTCCTCAAGAACCACCCCTGGTACCAAGCTATATTAGCCAGGATTCTCTAGGGAAACAGAATCTACAGGAGATATCTGTAAATATATGAGATTTTATAAAATTCTTTCACATGACTGTGGGGATTCACAAGTCCAGATTACACAAGCAGGTTACAAACCAGGGGCTCCAATGAAGGTCCAATGAAGGGCCTTAATGAGTTCCCAGGAGATGTTGGTTGTCTAAAGATGAGCTGGAAAATTCTCTCTGAATGCTGAAATCACTTCCCCTTTTAAGGCCTTCAGCTGATTGCCATGAGCAATGAGTGATGTTTTATCCAATCTCCCTGGTTGATGTCGATGTAATCAGCTATCTATGCAGTAAACCCACTGATGACTAAAGTCCATAAATGTCCTTGTATTACAGTTAGCCCATTCCTTGCTTGACCAAACAGCTGGGCACAGTTACCTGGCTGAGTTGACACATTAACCTAACCATCAGAAGGCATATGACAGTTTGATGAGGGATGGACCCCAGAAAATCATGTCCTTAGCACTAATCCATTCCTGTGGGTGTTAACTATGGTAGGTGGAATCTTTTGATTAGATTACTTCAGTTAAGGGCCTTTTGATTAGATTGTTTCAGTTGGGCATGGCCCAGCATGGGTCTTAATCCTTTTACTGGAGTCCTTTATAAATGAATATGGAGAGAGGAAACCATAGAGACAGAGAGAGTCCCCCAGAAGCTGAGAGAAAGTCCCAGAGCCAGAAGCTGAAATCAATGGAACCCAGAAGACAGAAAGCCACTGGGGCAGAGAGAAAGCTGGAGGAAGCCAGAAGCTGAAAACGACAAGACCCAGAAGAGAAGGGAGAGACAGCAGATGCAGCCATTGTGCCCTGCCATGTGACAGGAGTCCTGGATCGCTGGCAGCCATCTTCAGGGGATAGAGCATTGCCTGATGCCTTGATGTGGTCATTTTTCACAGCCTCCAAACTGAAAGCTTTTAATTTAATAAATCTCCATTGTAAGTCAACCCATTTCTGTTATAATACCTTGGCAGCCCTTAGCAAACTAAGACAAAGCCTATTGATTATCTGTTTCACCTAGTGTTAATTTTGGTGGTTTGTGTGTCTTTCAAGGAATTGGTCCATTTCATCTAAGTTATCAATTTTGTGGATGTAGAATTGTTCACACTATTCCTTTATCATCTTTCTAATATCCGTGGACTATTAGAAACTAATATTTCTGATATTAGTAATTAGTGTCTTCTAATTTTTATTGGTTAGCCTGAGTAGAGGTTTAGCAATTTTATCTTTTTTTTTTTTTGCAAAGAACCAGTTTTTCATTTTTAAAATTCTCTGTATTGGTTTCCTATTTTGATTTCATTGATTTCTGCTTTAATTTTTATTATTTCCTTTCTTTTGCTTGCTTTAGGCTTAAATTGCTCTTCTTCCTCTAGTTTCCTAAGGTGGAAACTTATGTTGATTTTAGATCTTTCTTCTTTTCTAATAAAAGCATTCAATGCTATAAATTTCCCTCTACTCACATCTTTTGCTGGATCACTTAAATTTTGGTAAGTTGTATTTTTATTTTCATTTAGTTCAAAACATTTTAAAATTTTTCTTAACACTTCTGCTTTGTCCCATGTGTTATTTAGAAGTGTTATTTAATATTTTGGAATTTCCCATTTATATTTCTGTTAATGATTTCTAGTTTATTTCCACTGTGGTCTGAGAACATACTTTATATGATTTCTGTTCATTTAAATTTGTTAAGGTTTCTTTTATGGCCCAGAATATGATCTGTCTTGGTGAATATTCCATGTAAGCCTAAAAATATTGTCCATTCTGCTGCTGTTGGATGAAATATTCTATAAATATTGATAAGATCCAGTTGACGAATGGTATAGTCCATTTCAATTATATTCTTCCTATATCCTTACTGGTTTTCTGCCTTCTGAATCTATAAATTACTGAAAAAGTAGTGTTGAAGTCTCCAACTATAATAGTGGATTTGTCTATTTTTTTCCTTGCAGTTCTGATTCTATCAGTTTTTTGAGAACCAGAAGCCAGGGATTGAACCCAGGACCTCGTATGTGAGAAGCTGGCATTCAGCCACTGAGCCACATCGGCTTCCCTGAGTTGGTTTTTTTGTTTGTTTTGCTTGTTGTTTGTTTTTGTTTTTTTTTCAGGAGGCACCAGGAACCGAACCTGGGATGTCCCATGTGGGAGGCAGGAGCTCAACCACTTGAGCCACTATCAGTTTTTGCCTCATGTATTTTGATGCTCTGTTGTAAGGTGCATATACATAAAGGAATGTTATGTCTTCTTAAGACCTTTATCATTATGTAATGCCTGTCTTTATCCCTGGTAGTTTTCATTGTACTGAAGTCTACTTTGTTTAAAATTAAACAGGAAGCGGCTGTGGCTCAATCAGTAGGGCTCCCGTTTACCATATGGGAGGCCCGTGGTTGGCTGACCCAGCGAGCACGAGCAGCAAGGGGGGGATAAATGAATAAATAAATAAAATCTTTAAAAAAAAAAAAAATTAAACAAGAACAATTACTTGTTCTTTCTTTGGGTTGGTATTAGCATAGTATATCTTTATCTTTCACTTTTAATTTATCTGGGTTTTCATATTTGAAATAGGTCTTGTTGTTTATCCACCCTGACAGTCTCTGCGTTTTACTTAGTGCATTTCTAGTATCATTTAAAGTGAATATTTTTTTTTTTTTTATTGTGGGTAAAAATCAAAATTTTCACAATACATACCAACATTTGCAAAATGATATATAAATGTATATGCATTTATGTGCATTTGCTTACAAAAATGTTATTTATGTATATATATAAATATATTTTAAGAGGTACTTAGATACCCAAAATATTACACGGAACCCACTGGGATTCCCATGTTGCCCACCTCCCACACCTCCCACCACATCCCACAAAAACATCTCCCACAGTGTGGCCCACCAACCTCAATGAACTTACACATCCTGGAGCCTTGCCACCTACCATAGACCACAGTTCACACTGTAGACCACACTCTCTCCCACACAGTTCTGAGTGGTGTGTGCTGTTTTAAAATGGCCTACATCCGTTGCCACAAAGGTATTCAGGACAACCTCCAAATCCCAAATAAGCTCCTGTATTTCAACTGCTCGTCCCCTCCCTGCCCCAAAAGTGTCTAGTGGCCACTGGCTCCACCTCATTGTTATAATTTCTTCCATTGCTAGAATCACCATATGTGAACAACAGAATACCATCAAGTCCACTCTAGTCCATAGTTCTTCCCCCAATCCTGAGGGGACTGGGATGGTGATGTCCACTCCACCTCCAAGTGAATATTGATATAGTTGGATGAACATCTACCATGTTTGTAACTGTTTTCTATTTTTTTTTTTTTTTTTTTTTTTGTACTTGCTCTTTGTTTCTTTTTGTGTTCTCTTTTAATCCACCTTCTCTGGTTTTAACTAAAAATTTTATATGATTCCATTTTCTCTCTTCTCTTAGCGTATCTATTATGTTACTTTTTCTGTTTTTTAAGTGATTACCCTGGACTTTTCAATGTACATTTACAGAGTGTTCCTAACTCCTCTCACCCTTACAGCATTGCTGTCCTTCATTTCACATTTTCATATGCTATAATCACACAGTACATTGTTACTATTATTATTTTGAACAATTTTTTATCAGATCAATTAAGAATGAGAAAAAAGATTTTATTTTACCTTCATTTTTTTTTCTCTGACATGTTCCTTTACTTTGTATATATCTGAGTTTCTGGCCTATATCATCTTCCTTGTCTCTGAAGAAGTTATTTTAACATTTCTTGAAGAACAGATCTACTAGTGACAAATTCCCTCAGTTTTTGTTTGTCTGAGAAACAAACAAAAACTTCAAAAGATAATTTTGCTGGATATGGAATTCTAGATTGGCGGGTTTTTTCCCCAAAACTGTAAATATTTCAGTCAACTCTCTTCTTTCTTACATGATTTCTGAAGAGAGGTTCGATGTAATTCTTATCCTTATTACCACAGGCAAGGTATTTTTTCCTTCTGGCTTCTTTCAAGATATTCTCTTTGTCTTTGATTTTCTGCAGTTTGAATGTAATACACCGAGGTGGAGATTTTTTATACTTATCTGGCTTGGTGCCTGTCACTAAATATGGAAAATACTCAGCCATTATTACTTCAGATATTTTTTCTGCTCCTTCCTTTCATATTCTGATATTTCAATTATGTATGTTAGCTCTTTTTAATTGTCCCACAGTTGTTGGATATCTTGTTATTGTTGTTCTTTTTACTCCTTGCATTCTACTTTGGGAAGTTTCAATTGGCAAATCTTCAATTTTTCTATCATTTCCGCTTTATTTTTTCTTAGAGTTTCCACCTCTCTGCTGACATTACCATCTGTTCTTAAATATTGTCTACTTTTCCATTAAAGCACGTGGTAGACTGAACTGTGTACCTCGGTTTGGACATGTTCTTGGTCTTGGGCCACATTTTGGTGGGTGGGGACCCGTTGTAATAAGATCTCCTCAAGATATGACTTCATTTAAGGGGTCCTGGGTGTGGGACCACACACGGGTGTGGTCCCACGGGAGTGAAAGTTAGACGAAGAGAGATGCCAGGAGAGGCCTCCATGTGCTTTGCCATGTGACAGAAAAGCCAAGGACCAAGGATTGCCAGCCGCCAGCCTCAGAATGCCACAGTCTTCTAAGAGAAAGCATTGCCTTGCTGATGCCTTGATTTTGACTTTTCCTAGACTCAAAATCATAGGCCAATAAATCCCTGTTGTTTAAGCCAACCCATTGCATGGCATTTGTTTTAGCAGTAAAGGAGACTAAAACAGAGCCCTTAACACATTAATCATAGTTATTAAAAGTTCTCTAGATGATAATTCTTAAATCAGTGTCATGTTTGAATCTGATTCTGATGCTTGCTTTGTCATGTCAGACTGGGTTTTTCTTGCCTTTTAGCATGTAACTTTTTGTTGAAAAATCTTTTGTTGAAAGCTGGACATGTATAATAGGAAGTGAGGAAGATAGGCCATTAGTGTGAGTTTTTTTTATGTTATTCTAGCTAGGAGTTAGGTTGTATTTAATATTTGCTGTAGCTATAGGTGAGTTATTCACTTTCCTCTAATGTCCTTTTTCCTCATGCCCCATACCCTTAGAGTTTCTAATATAGTCTGTGTTTTATAAGTCTTTCAACTGTAATCCACTGGTATGATACTGGACCTGTTGATGTGGTTGTCAGGTGTGGGGAGGGGAACCTTTATAGAATCTTGTGGTTATGTAGAATTTTCCATTGGCTTGACTGTACAAGTGTGGAAATGGATAGAGTTGATGGTTAATACATTATAATGAGTTTAACTAACATGGCTCGTTTATAAATAGGATTGTGGATGAAAGGGGTAGTCTAGGGATATAAATGTCAATTGAAAGAAAGCTAGAGAATATAATCTAGAGACTGAATAACATAATGAATCCAGAGGTAGATGAGAATTGTGGTTAATAAAATAAAAGAATGTTCTTCTGTGAACTAGAACAAATGTATGTCAGTCACTATTACAAGGTGGCAAGAATATAGTGATGCATGAAAAAAATACAACTAATATAACATATGGACTATAGTTAATGGCAATATTTTAATATTCTTGCATCAATGTCAGAGAAGGTACTGTATCAATGCTAAGCATCAATAATAGGGGCGTATGGGATTCTTTCTTTTGGACTAAGGAAAACGTTCAAAGGTTTACTGGGGTGATGACTGCAGAACTCTGTGATGAAAGTGAGAGTCACTGAGTGTACACTTGGGATAGAAAGTACAAGGCATGGAGCTGTATAACACAGTGAACCATGTGGTGGAAGATGGACTGTGGTTAATGGTACAAATATACTTTACTAATACTTAGGGTTAATAATAGGGGGTGTATGGAAAAAATATACCAGGTGTATGCTGTGGACCATAGTTAGTGGTAATAGTCAGATCATGTTCTTTCATCATCTGTAACAAATGTTCCACAACAATGTAGGTTTTGGTGGAGGAGTGATGTTCAGGAATTCTACACATTATACATGATTGTTTTGTAAGCTCACAACTTCTCTAATTAAAAAAAATGAAAACAAAAATCTTACAGTTAAATCTCAGTCTTTTAGTGAGTCTGTGTCCAAGAGCTGTGACCTTCAGAAGTGTTTCTTAGCATTTTTTTTTCGCCATGTAGGTGGCAGAAATGCTGCAAAGGACTAGAGTTAGATAATGGTTCTTCCTCCAGGTAGATAAGGCTCTGGTAAAGTCATTTTCCTTGGAGTGCATACTTTTGTTATAGAGAACACTCTTGGCATATCTCAGAGTGATTGCTTTTCCCCCTTCTCTTGCCTGAAACCCAAGGCAGTTTCTCTCAGATATTCACCTTGAGAACCTGATGGAGTTACTGGATATAGAATCCACAAAAATGTGGGGAGTTCCTAGATTGGGCACCAGACAATTTATCATTCTCAAGCTTATCCATACTCAGCCTCCAGTAATTCATCAAAATTACCATTTAAGTGTTTTTTGGGGTGGCATCTTACCCTGTGATTTCAATTCTCTGATGGTGCTAATGAAAGTCATTGATTTTCAGTTTGTTCAGCCTTTTCTTACATAAGGATGGGGATGATAACGTCTAGGATCTTTACATATGAGAGCTGAAGGCAAAAGTCCACCCTTACTTTTAAAGATATTATAGCTGGAAATAGAATTCTAAGTCGGCAGTTACGTTCTTTTAGCTCTTAAAAGATATTATCCCATTGTCTTCTGGCTTCTGTCAGTTCTGTTTATCAACCATCAGTCTTACTGATGCCCTTTGAATGTTCTGTTTCCTCCAACTGCTTTAAAGTTTCCCACTTTGTATTTGATTTTCAGCAGTTTTACTATGATGTATCCAGCTATGGGTTTCTTTGTATGCATTTGCCGGGATTTGCAGTTCTTGAATCTGCAGGTTGATGTGTTTAGTCAGTTTTGAAAAATTCTCAAGCATTAATTCCTCTCCTATTAACTTATGCCCCTTTTTTGTCTCCTTTTTGAAATCGAATTATGTGTATTAGACTTTTTCACTGTCCCATATGTCTCTTTCACTCTTTAACCTATTTTCTATCATTTTTTCTCTCAGTGTTTCAGTCCTGATATTTTCCATTGACTATCTTCCAGTTCACTAATCCTGTGTACTGCTTTGTGTAGTCTGTGGTTAATTTTATTTGCTAAGTTCTCAATTTTAGTGTTGTATGTTTTCAGTCATAGAATGCCACTCTGATTATTTTAATATATTTTATCATAATATTTTATTCTATTGTTTCAGTATTTCCCTGTGTTTTCTTATGCCTCTTTAAAAACATTTTTCTGTTAACGCCAATATCTGGACCACCTGTGGATATGTTTCTATTGTCTGTTTTTCTCTCCTGATTGGTTCACTTGGGCCTCTCTTTTGGCATGCTAGGGAATTTTTTTATTGGACATCTTATATTTTATAGTAAAAACTTGAGAGGCTTTGGAGAATGGGTCTTCCTTTTTGTGCTAGGAAGATAGAGTGGGGATTAATAGGACAGTCTTTATATCGTTAGGGCCTGAGTTGATCTGAGGATTTCAAATTTGGCAAGACTTCATTTGTCTTTTTAGAAATTTCTGCTCCTAGAGTGTAGCCCTCTAAGGTTTCTAACGGAGAGCCTGGATTATTCACTGAGCCACTATCCCCTTAAAAAATTCTGAACTCTAATCCTTGTCTCCTCAGCACCACCTAATGACTGAAAAATCTTTCTGCGTTTCAGAGGTTCTACCTGGATTCTGGGTCTTCTGTCGCACACAACATTGCCCTCTTGTCAATTTATAAGAGATACCTATTATAGACATCGTTTATCTCAATTTCTATGAGAAGGCTATGAGTCCCAGTTCATCCTTGATCCTCTGTATTTTCATTCCCGGGACTTTCTTCCCCACAAGGCTCTGAATATCTCTTAATATGACCTCATGTTCCACTTCTCCAGCTCCCAGAGATCTTCAGTAGACTCTCTTCTCTGGGCATTTGCCCATTTGTGTCAACTAACCCTGGTTCTCCTCTGAGGATGCTACTTCCTCTGTCTGTCTCCCCTCACTAAGATATAAGCTTGATAAGGACAGGGACTTTTGTCTTCATTCTCTGCCTTATCCCCAGCATCTAGAATAGTGCTTTGCACATAGGAAGTGTTCAATAAGTAATTTTGAATAAAGTAATCAATTGAAAAGCATTATAGTATTCTGGTGAAAAGCGTTGACTCTGGAGTTAGGTTGCCATGGTTTGAGTCCCAGCTTTGTCACTTAATAGCAATGTGACCTTGGACAAACCTCTCTATGCCTTGGTTTCCTTAACCCTAAAATCGTAATCATAGTAGTAGTTACATCATATACTTGTTATACAGATTAAATGGGGTAATATATGTAAATCCTTTAAATAGTGTCTGATATATTGAATTACCTAATATTATTTTTATTATTGCCATACACATGTGCAAAAATGAGCTAGGTTCTAGATATTTGCCTTTAAAATTAGAGATGTCTAATCACTTTACTCCTGGAATTTCCCTTGACGTTGAAAAGCAGTGAGATGACTCTATCTTTTGTTCTCAGACCGAGGCCGTCTTATTTCACTATTTTGAGGTTACATTTAGGTTCAGCATTCTGAACCTAAACACAACTTAATCTTGTCAGGTTCTATGTGGATAAGTTTTTAAAAATCTAAATCAGATCATAATCATCATTATTGTCACTGTCATTTTCATTATCATGCTGGCAGAAAAAATAAAGGAAAAACAATGTTTTACAACTTTTCAGTTGCCATGGCAAACCATCAGTCTAGCTTGAAGGGCCAGATTTGGAGGAAGGGTTATTTTAGGAAATGTAGTACAGTACAGTCACCTATGGGTCAAATGAAATTACTTTGGGGACCAGATAGATCTAGCCTAAGATCTGTCTGACATTTCTCACTCAGATTTTGTGGAGTACTTGAATTTTGATCATGATCATGGTATGTTTCTAGTGTTCAAACACCATCACAAAATTAATAGAACCCCAAAGATTCAAGGAGCTGGAGCTCACACACTTGTCTTTATATCCTCTCCATCCTCGCCCCTCCTCCAGGGCTCACCGTCTAGGACAGCGAATGGCACCACCAGATAGATCTGGTCACATAAACCACAGATCTGTGAGTCATGCCTTGACCCCGCCCTCTCCTGTGCCCTTCGTATTCGGTCACCAAGTCCTGTGCTGTTTCAGCTCTTGCTGTTCTCTCCTCAGAGCCACCACCTTATTTCAGGCTCTTGTCACTTCTCTTCTGATGACAGCCACGGCCTCCTAACGGACGCCTCTGCTCAGTGTATGGCCCTGCCCTGCTGGATCCTTTCTCTGAACTACAGTTCACACGATCTTCTGCAACATGTACCTGGTCATGCCACTTCCCAGCTTAAAAGTCTTCAGGAGCTCCCCCATCATCTTGAGGGTCCAGTCTCAGTTCCTCGGCATGGCTCAGAGATATTGTCCTCTGTTTGGCTCTTCAGCCTCATCCCACGCCATCTGAAAATGCTGAGGTTGATGCTGACACTCTCCAGAGTCTCTCCCAATGCTGTGAGTCTATGAGACAGTATTGTTTAGTGGATTCAGACAGACGTGTTCTGACTGATGTTTTACTATGGCAGCTGAAAAGTTGTAAAATACTGTTTTACAGTCTTTGCTCCACTGCTTACTACCTGTGTCTTTCTAGCAAACAGATGGCTTATTTAACCTTTCCAACTTTGATCACCTCATTTTTAAAATGGAGTTGGTCACTCTTTTCTTGAGTTGTTGTGAGGTTTAAATTAGAGAATGTATGAAAATCATTTAGTTTGCTGGCTGGGACCTGGAAGACCAGCCGCAGTGATGTTTGTGAAGCTTCCATTACCTTCTGGAATCAGGAGGGAGCATTTATAACTCAGAAGTCAGCTCTGTCCCTTGGCATTATGCCATTCATGCTGGGTCTAAGCTTAAGATGTTTAACAGGTTTAACTCCCATACCTGAGCCGCTGTCCCCGGAACACCTGCTGCTGCCAGGCTTCTTCGTCTGAGATGCTCCCTGCCCTTTGCAGATGTTTCATTCCTCACTACATTCCTGTCCGTTGAGAAAAAGAGAAGCTCCTCTGACTTCCTCCGTACTTACAACAGCAGCAGCGCCTCAACCCGCATGCCCGTGTGGCTTGTGAGTGTGACAGCATCATGTCTGCCTCTCATGGAAGTTTGAAATGACTTTGAAGGTTCTGTCTTGCTGGGGCTGCATGGACACTCAGACATTTGTGTCTGAATATTCCAGAAAGTATTTGCTGAAAGAGTTTGCATTCTCTATTCAAGTATAAATTAGTATCTATTTTGAAAGTTCTGTATTCTTTTCCAGCCGTGGCACTCTTCCACAAATAATATCCCTACTACCTGCTTTGCATGCAACCAATCAATCTTGCTCATTGGAATTTTCAGATCATTCCTACACTCTGGATGACACAGCTCTGTGGTGGTAGATGGTTAGTAGCAGGAGAGGAGCATCAGGATGGGGGAATGGAAGGCTAGAGATAGAGTACATCTGAAATTCTAGAGAAGACAGATTTTTTTTTTTTTTTGCCTCTTTCTTTTTGTCTGTAAATGGATATGTGAGGAAATAGAAATACTATTCCTTAGTAAAAATAAAAGCCAGAACTCTCTTTAGTTTTTATCACAAACGAACTTAGACCAGAGAATTCCCAGGTAAGCAGGAATGGCTAAAAAAGCAGCCTCCAGATTGTGTGGCCCTGAATTCCACCTTCTTCTCAGGTTATGTTCTTAAATCTCTGACTTATTTATAAACATGAAATATTTTCCTGTGTTTCCCGTAACTGAGGCAAGCTGACATTTTCAAGAGAGAACTTTAATACAGGACTACAGGGAGAATAATAAAAATACTGTGGCTGCTACGGCACACACACAAAAAGAGTGAAACATCCAAATCTGAAGTATCTGCAACTTCATAGTACCCATCCCATCTTCCTTTCTTCCTGCCTTCTTTTGACTGTCTCACAAGGACAGCTGTCTTATCCTGCCTCACAGTATTCTGGGTATCCTAACTTCTTCCTAGGCAAGGCTGAATGACCACTTTGCACTCTTGTCCATGTAGGCACAGATTTCTTAGGTCATATTCAAGACTCATCCAGGCATGACAGTGAGTCTGGTGTGTGTCCAACAAACCCTGACGTTGACAGGTCCTCCTCTTCATGTACACTCAACATTTACTGAGCATCTTTTATGTGCTATTGGGATATGGATATGAAAAAGAAAGTGCTGGTAATTTCTCCAAAAACAATGTGTTGGGTGGCTGCTGTGTGCTAGCTAGCCCTTGTGAAAGGGGCTATCTATGATAGGAGTAAGCAGAGGGAGCTATGAAAGTTCAAAAGAGGGCTTTATCACCAGGCTAGGGAGGACTGGGAGGCTTTCTTTGGCTGGTAATACCTGTGTCTTAAGGATGTGCTTACTATAGCATGCAAGCAAGCATTACTGGGAGTTCTGCTTCCAAAATGGCTGAGTAAGCTCCTACTGGACCAGCACCTGCCATGTCTGGACAATTTTAAATAAATAAATAAATAACCAAGTACCTGAAGGCACTGGGAGAGTGGAACTAAGCCAAAAGATTTTGGAGGGGATGTCAACTCTTGGAGCATGGAAATGGCATGGGGTGAGATTCCCATTTTTTTATAGCTTTTCACCAAAGTGTAGGCTGAATTGGTGCCACATACGGCAGATAAAACACTAATAGATAACCAACCATTTTTCTGGCTTGAAGAACCAAAGGGCAGAGATCTGGACAATTACTGCTGCTTGAAAATGAAGGGGTATTCCTGAAAAAAAAAAAAAAGAGACAGAGAATGGATGGCCCAAACTCTGTGTATAAATTCAGCACAAATCTCAGGCTGACCTTGAACCATACATAAGCAGAGCAAATTGCAAGTAGCTTAGCTAAGAATAAAAGAACTGAACCGAGATTTAAACTGCTTCCTAATAGACTTTTTTTTAGTTGGAGTCAACCAAGTTAATTGCCTGCTCAAGCAAGCAAACAGATAAACACACACACAAAATAAAAACTCTTTGGAGAAATGTAACAGAACCCAGAGTTTCCACATCATAATGATATTCACAGTGTCTAGGATACAATCCAAAATTACTCAACATATGGAGAAAGAGGAAAATGTGATCCTTCTCAAGAGAAAAGTCTCTGAGATTACCCAGATACTCAGAGTGAATTAACACTCAAAAACTTTATTTTATTTATTTATTTTTTTCAGGTTATTTAAAGCAAACCATCACAAATAAGACATTTTATTTGTCACTTTTAAAAGGCTGAATTTTAAACAGATTCTTGGACTGGTGGGTTCATATCCATCAGCTCGTTTGACTTTAGCACCTGTCTCATCTCCAGTTCTTTTTCCAGAGCTACTACCTTCACCGTGAAGTTCCATGAGTTTTCCCAATTCAAACTTGGGCTTCTTCAGCATTTTTACTTTTCTAACAAACACATCATGGAGAGGATAGATAGATTGGCAAGGCTTTTCTATGTCTTTACCAATGCTGTCTGGAATCAATCTATTGACCACTTCTTTCAAGTCATTTGTCTGCACCTCTCGGGTCATGATTTCCATCATCTTCTTCCGGATTTGGCGGACCTGTTGATGCTGGGCATATGAGGTCTTCCGAATCTGATTGTTGCGTTTTTTAGTAAAACCAACACAGAACAGACGAAGCAAATAACCATCGGTAGTTTTGACATCAACATGTGCTTCAATCATGGTCTGCCATTTTTTGACCATGGAGCACATTTTGTCACGGGTAAGATCCATGCCATGGAAGTTGGTTAGGCAGTTTTTGCCCTGCACATCCTCAGTAATTAGTTTGAATTTTCTAAATGCAACTTCATCATTCTGTAGATCAGCAAGGCTCACTTCAAAAACACGACCCTTAAGGCCATCAGATGCAATTTTGGTTCCTTGAGTCCTTGTAACTAGTGTTTTCCCAATATTTCTTATATTGAACATTGCTGGTGCTTTCACATCATACCAATCTTTCTTAGAAAATGGATCGACCACTTTCTTCTTTGCTCCCTTTTTGCCACCTTTCGTAAGGCGCTTGTTCTTGCCAACCGCCATGGTGCTCCTCAGAGCGCCAAAAGGCTCAAAAACTTTAAAGTAGCTATTACAACTATGCTCAGTGATGCAAAGGAAAATACACTCATAATGAATGAAAATATAGGAGCAGAGAAACAGAAATTATAAAAATTACCAAATAGAAATTGTAGAACTTAAAAATAAAATATCTGAACTTAAAAATTCACCAAATGGGCTTAACCACAGAATGGCGATGAGAGAAGGAAGAGTCATTGAGCTTGAAGACAGATGAATAGAAATGATACAAACTGAAGAAAGAAAAAAGTTGCAAAAAAAGAACAGTGCCTCAGGGAAATATGGAACAAAATTGAAAGGTCTGACATAGGTGTAATGGCAGTCACAGAAGGAAAGGAGAGAAAGTCTAGGAAAGAAGATATAGTTGAAGAAATAACATCTGATATTTCTGAATTTTGGTGAAAGGCATACATATTTAGATTCAAGAACTCAGAAAATCATAAGTAATATCAATATAAAGAAAACCATAGACAAAGTTCTGAAAATCAGAGTCAGAGAAAATATGGAAAGCAGCAAGAGAAAAAATGGCACATTATAAACAAGACATTGAATCACCATTTACCTCTCATCAGAAACAATGGAGGCCCAAAGACAGTGGGACATCATCTTTAAAGTACTTAAAGGAAAAAAAATTTTCAACCCAGAATTGTATATCCAGCAAAAGCCTCCTTAAAGAATGAAGGTGAAAGAAAGACATTGTCAGATAAAAGAAAACTAAGATAATTCATTGCCAACAAATCTTCACTATAAGAGATGCTCAAGGAAATTCTTCAGGTGGAAGGGATGATACTAGATGGAGGCTTAGAGCACCAGGAAGGAAAAAAGGACATTGGAAAGGGTAAATATCTTATTAAATATCAAAAGATTAAAAAATACATATGAATGTTTAAAGAATAATTACGCCATTGTCTTGAGGTGTTTATATTGTATGTAGATATAAAATGAATGAATATAGCACAAAGGATAGGGGCAGGGGAAGGGCCTAACATAGTTGCAAGATTTCTGCATTTTGTATGAAGTGGAACAATATTAACTCTAAACAGACTGAAAAGTTAAGGATGTATATTGTAATCCCTAGAGCACGGTTCTTAGCCTTTTTTGTTCCACGGATCCCTTTGCCAGTCAGGTGAAACCCACGGACCCCTTACTAAGTCCACACTGTACTGTGTATTATTTAATAAATATATCACACCTGCACCAACACGTCCCCACAAGAATAATGTTTTTTTGAATTTCAATTCAAGCTCAAGGACCCCTTGTTAAGAACCTCTGCCCTAGAACAGCTACCAAAAAATTATGCAAAGAAGTCCAGCAAACATAGAAACTGGCAGGTGGTTCTCTCACAGGATGCTTTACAGTCGCTGGGCTTAGAAAAGACCTGAGCCACGTACTCAGAGTTGTTGAACAAGTGTTCTGCAGCACCTTTCTTCACTAAGAGAACCCAGCATCAATTCCACAAAACGTTATGACGTCATGAAGAAGAATCCGTCTGCAGTCGGATTCCAGAGTGATGTCATGGAATGCAGGAAGTGACTATTGGGTGAATCATAAGATGCTGGCCTTGTATAAGCCAAACCAGGCCATAGTTTGTCACTCTAGGAGGAACTTTCTTAGGGAAATTCCTCCTAGCAGAACCCAAAGGAAACTACTTGAATGGTTAAACATTTTTAAATGTTTCATAAAAAGTTGCAGTTTAGCCTTACGTTGTGTTATTGTAAATTGCCTCCAAGGGTTGTGATAAATCTAGATGATTTGCTGCTGTGTTCCTCTTAGAAATGAGAGTAGTGCAAGGGGAGCCTCAAAAGAGGCATAGAGGCAGTAATGTTCATAAAGTGCGTAGCGCCTCCTCTGCAGATCATACTTGGCGGGTTCTGACTCCTACACAGAGCTCTGCCCGATAGGGGATTGCCCGCCTGCGACCGCTGGACAGCCTGCGGAAGGCGTACCCAGTCTCTCCGATGCTTCGCAACCCTCCAGGCTGTGAAACATTTGCCTCCAGACATTTTCCTACTATCCATTACATATGTTTTTATGAAAGGACTGAGCAGGAGGAATTTGCGATGAATAATTCATGTGTAATTGTTTTCAAAATATAAAGTTGTTTTTCAAAGGAAGCAACCACTGTATCCATTGCAGAGGCCCGTTGCTGCTGTCGTTGCCTCCCTGCTGCCACAGCTTCTCTCTCAACGTTCACACATCCCATGCTGGGTCAGGCTCCTCCCTGGGACTGGGGTGAGGGACGTGTGCAGACGGCACAAAGCTGTCAGAATCCCAGGCACGCACCAGCTGTACCAGTCACAGGCAGCCCTTGGGAGGCTCTTGGAATCCAGCACTCCCCCTGGCTCCCCAGGCACACCACCGCACCTGCATCCCCTTCCCTTTCTCTCTGCTTCCAGGGCTGCACCAAGCCCATCCTGCTGCTTGTTTACCGTCAAGAGCACACACAAAGCAAAGCCAAGGCCAAGGCCTGACTGCTTCATCCGGACAAGGTACCACAAGCCACCTTTAGATTTAGACAGTTCATTACTTACAGCAAGAAGAATAAGCCAAAGTGTCAGCACCCCGCCTTCCTTGACCCACACACCAAAAAGGACGATACGATGGCTGCAAGGCGAGTTGTGGAAGGCCCTGTTGCCAAGGAGCCTCCCTACACTGCAGCTGGGCCGGTTTATACTCTGCAGCTCTGTTCGGAGGGGGGTGGGCAGAAAGCCCCACACCTCACAGGAACTCAGGAGGCCCTGAGAGAATGGGGAGAAAGGAGGCCAGGGGAAGAATCCCTCCCAGCAGCTCCTTGGAGGGCCTCCCGCCAAGACTCCGAGGGGCTGCAGTTCAAGCCTTTGCCCGTGTGGTGGACAGGACACAAGGCCTCCAGGGCATCACGGCCCGAGTGGACTTCCTACGATGTCGCTTCCTGCCCATTCCCCCCATACCTGCCCCTTCCTCAGGCCCCAGTCACCTTCTTTCAACAATGGAGTTCGTCAGAGTGGTCAATAATAGCGTCTGGGTTTGAGCCCCAGATCCGTGATTTCCTGGTCATGCAACGGGAGCAAATCAGCCAAACTCTCTGAGCCGCAGTTTCTATCTCTTTAAAATAAGGTTGGTAAGAAAACCTATCTCAAGGCTTCTGGCTGAGACTAAATGAGATCTATGTGATGTCTGTGAAGAACTGAGCGCTCACGTGGCTGGCACCAGACAGGCAGTAGGTACTGCTGCCTGAAGAAGGTGATGAGTGTGGACTGCTCCTGGCTGGTCCTCCCGTTCCCTTTTCCCATTCAGCCTCTCCCACAGAGTGCAGTAAATGGAGCTCTGACCCTGCCTTCTCCGCTTGGTAGCGTAGGATGGCTCCCTCCGGCATCAGGACCCCGATGGTCATCCTCACCCCACCAAACTCCCCCTTCCAGAAAGCCTGCCTGCATCTCTCCAGGGATGCCTTTAGCCCTTAGATATGCAGACACGGTTTCAACTGTGATTCTGTGTCCTTGTCTGGAAAAAAAGCCAAATTTCCTCATTTAAATTGTGAATGGTTTGAGGGCAGGGATGGAGTCCTCTCTCCCGCCAGCATTTCCTGCTCCTTCTGGACAAGGCTCACCTCCGGGCAGGCAACTCCCACAGGGCTGCTGATGCCTGGCCAAAGCGGTGATGACATCGTAGCCCGCTGAACAGTCCAGCCGGGCAGTTTCACTTGGGAAGGCACCATCCAGCTGTCTCCACTCTGCTTCAGTATTTGCAGTACAGGGCAGTGGGTTTTCTCAGTCCCCTTGCCCACCCCCACCCCCATGGAAACAAAATAGAAATCACTTGTAAAGAGTAGGTTGTGTGTGTCTGAGGGAAGGAATCAGTGAGTGAAATAGCATTAGAAGAGAAAAAAAAGGTGTCCATAAATACCACCCCCCCAAAAAAAAAAAAAAAAAACCCACGGTATTTTGTAATTTAAACTGTAGATCATAAGGAAAGATGAATAACAATTTTAGTTTTCCTTTCCTGGTCTGCCTTGCTTTATCCCTTTCAGGTTTCCCTGAGCCTTCGTGAATAGAAATCTAACATAAGGGACGGTAGCCATTGCACTCACAGCAAAGGGGGCTTTGAGTATGTTGGTGGCAGCCTTTGCAGCGCTTTCCAGCGCTGGCCAGCTCTGAAGGCCAGGCCCGCTGGGCCCCTAGGCCGCAGGCCTGTTGGGTCCTTTGTTCACTCACTCACTTGCTCAAGCTGGGCCCCGCCCGCGGGAGCTCCTGGGTGGGGGCAGAAGAGTAACAATCAGGCTGGAGCACAGGCCCGAGCTGGGGGGCTGGGGGGCTGCAGGGCCGGAAGGGGCTGGGCTGGGCCGGGGCCCAGGACACTCTAACTGCCTCTCCAGCCTCACTTCTCTTCCTTGTCAGGTACTGGAAGCCACCGGGATGCCCATGGACGATGAGCAGTATGCTCTACTGACTAAGAAAATAGGATTTGAGAAAGAAGGGATGAGTTATCTTGATTTTGCAACAGGATTCGAAGGTAGCTAATCTCAAAGTGCAAACCCTGCCCGGGGCATGTCTGGATGAGTCTTTCCTTGACATGCCGCGAGGCCACTTGGGTTGATGTAGACTAAGCTGAGTTTTTAGGCCTCTCGGTGGTGAGGTGTTGAAACTGTGCGTGATGAGATTGGAAACACATGTTTTTATTTAATTTGATCTGTGTTTAGGCCTTTTCTTTTCACTACACTCAGCAGAAAGGTGAGAACAGACTCACCCTTCAAAAGCACAGTGCTTCATCAAATTTCTTCACAAATACCTCATGTCCTTTGGCTTCTCCTCCTGAAAAGAGACGATGATCTTCTGTAATTAATAATACAGATATGCACAGACGAGGCTAGAAGTAGTCCTCCATTTTTACAATAAGGTCACAGAGATTCTAAAGCACTCAGTGGCGTACCCAACATCACACAGCCCCTGTTCCGCCCCTCCCAAATGATTGTTAGGAAATTGACTTTGTACACTGTGGGTAAGACTGGGACTGCCAGGCTCTTCCATTTCCCATCTGGCCCTTGTTCTGCTCTCCCCACCCACCCTGCAGGCAAGGGGGGTGCTCCGGATAACGAGCCCCCAGGCTCCCACCCTCTCTGTCCTGTGTCCTTGCTCCCCTCCTGTCTCTCCCCTGTCCTGGGGGCTGCTCTCAATATGCAAAGAAAGTTTGGGTGGACAAATAAGCCCCGTAGAAAGGCTGTGAAACCACGCACTCTCAAACAAGCTGCAGGCAGGACAGAGCAGAACTAGGAACTCTGGCGCGTTTTGACCTTCGGCGGACCTTTGGTCTGGGAGTTGACTGCGTGGCTGTAATGGATCCCCACTAGAGAAACCAGCAGCTGTGACCCCTCACTGGGGAAATGCAGAGGCTGGGCCCCGTCACGGAGATGGTCCAGCCCGGCCCCAGCAGAGCTCTGACTTGATCGTGCAAAAGGGCAAGGAGTCCCACACCCACGAAAAAAAGGCAATGCAAGAACCCACTGCCCTATTTTAGAATTTTATTTCACTTGTTCTTTGGGTATATGCTTTGACATTTTAGGGGAAATAAAAAAAGGAAAAGGAACTCAAGTATTTCAGAGTGCCTCCCATAGGCTGGGTGCATTCGTTTTTTCATGTGAAGAAACTGATGGGTAGATCATGGGCTTGAGGTCCCAGAGCTGGTTGGTCAGTTGCAGAATGGGAACTCGACTCAAAACCTATCACCTACTATGCGCTTCCTCTCTGGCTCAGCCCTGTTCTCCCTTGTTCTTTCCCTCTCCTCCTTCCTCACTCATTTTCCTACTCTTCCTCTCCTTGATCTCTCTCCTCCCTGTCCCTTTAAGCAGCCTGGCTGTCTTCCTTCAGTCTTCCAACACTGCCTCTGCTCCACCTGGCCAGGTGCTACCAGGGAGGGAGACTGAGGCTCCCAGCCAGCCCATGCCACGGGTCCGTGGTAGGAATGGCAGAGGGAGCCAAGCAGAGGGGGCCGTGGTAATGAGCCGAGCCCAGCACTATAGGGTGGAGGCGGGGCAGAAGCCAGGTTCAAGAGTGGATGGCAGGGAAGCAGATGTAGCTCTAGTGGTTGAGTGCCTGCTTCCCATGTACGAGGTCCCGGGTTCGATCCCTCGTACCTCCTAAAAATAAAGTAAGCAAACAAACAAAAAAAACCACCTCTCATTGGGGAGTAGATGTAGCTCAGTGATTGAGTGCCTGCTTCTCATGTACGAGGTCCTAGGTTCAATCCCTGGTATCTTCTAAAAAAAGAGTAGATGGCAGAGTACCCTGGAGCTCTAGACACCCTGCCCACTGCCCATCCCCTGGAGACCATGTCAGGGAAGACATGTGCAGAGGACCACATCTAAGAAAAAACTCCAGGGTTGAGAGCCTGGCTTTCAGACAAGGCCACTCTCAGATATCCCAGCCTGAAGGATTGTTACGTAGAGATTATATTTCCTCCCTCAATTTTAGGGGAGAGAGTTATAATGCAAGGATTGACTCCCTGGGCTCTATAATCTGACTGGCCTGGATTGAACCCTGCTCTCAATGAGTTTCCATCTCCTCAAATGGAAAGTGGGTGTAATGGTAAGTTTCCTTGGGTATAAACTAGGCATGAGAAGAGTATCTACTTCTTGGTATTGTTGAAAGAACCAAAAAACACACGAAGGTCCCTAGCATATTGATCAGAAAACATCTGTTGAATTAACAAGTGTTGAATGAATCACACATTCCCATATTTAGGGAGTGATTCTAGGAAACAAAGAGAGGCAGAATTCTTGTTCTTGGCCTCTGGGAATCCAGAGAAGACGAGACCTAGTTCCTGCCCTCAAGGAAGGAAAGAGAAGCAAGACAAGTATACACAAGGACAATGTAGTGCGAGATGTGCTGGAATGAAAGCATATTCTTGATCTTCTGGTGAACTGATTTCTTCTTGTGATAATAGGAGCACCTCTAAGAAATTGAAGGTAAAGAAACCAGAGCATAACAAGGGTAAAGCTATGTTTTGAGAGCAATATTCAGGTCATAGGATTGTATTTCTGTATAGTATTTTAACAGGATTGGGGATGGGAAGAAATAAGCACTACTGAAATAGAAATAAAGAAGTGTACATGCCGCTAATGGAAGTCTTCTGATTTATGTGACTGTTTCAGATACTGCAATGAGCTGGCCAGAAGCTGCTTCATCTCAGCCTCTAATTTTTACTAAGACTAACTCGGATACCCACTTTATAACTGCCGAAGAATGCCTGCAGCTTTTCCCCCAGAGACTGAAGGAATCGTTCCGGGTAAATTGTGACCCAGCTACTGCTTTGCTCACCTAGGTCTGCTCTTCCCTCCCTGCACCATTCAACCCGCATTGTGCGGGACTCCCAGGGCCCGGCTGCATCCTAGTCATCACAGGGTCCCCGAGGAAACCGAAATAGGTTCCTGCCCTTGAGAAATCTCAGGACTCTGTTGGGGAGAGGGGCTGACCCCCTCTCCCTCAGCCTGGAGGGGTGAGCAATGCTGAGATCCCCTCCTTTCCCAGGGGTCCTTCCCTGCTACCAATGCTTTGCTGGTTCTGTCTCTCGAAGGCTTTGGAAGAGACGCTTTCTCATGGGGTAGCAATGGGGAGGGACCAGGACAACCCGGGTTACAGCAAATCAAGGCTTTGCTACTCCATCCCATTCCATTCACTCACCAATCAATTATTACACACTTACCACCTGCTAGAATCCACGATAAGTGCGGGGGTGAAAGACACGAGTCCTGCCCCAGGGAGCCCAGCCTAGTCGATGTCCATATACATCGTGATTGGCTGTCATGGCTCTAGGCTGCTATGGGGGCACAGGGAAGGCACCCCTAAAAGAGGGTTCCTGGAGAAGGTGATGCCTGAACTGAACCAAAAACTCTAGGCCTGTGCTGGCCAGCAAAAGAAGGGAACAAACAATGGAAGAGGCAGCTACGAAACAAAGAGAGGCAGGTGGCAGAAAGCTCGTGGTTTGTTATGACTGAGGCGTGGGTTGAATGCAAAAGTTGTAACCCTTGAGACAGCAGCCACTCAGACGCAGAGGCTGGTACTGAATGAGGCCTAGAAGCAAGAGAGTGATTGAAGTAGGATGATCAGTTAAATAAGCTGAACTGTATTAGCTACAAAACAGAGCTCAGGACCCCGGGAGTTAGAGTGTACCCTAGCCAGTGGGGGTGGAGGCCGCAGGGCATGTAGGGAATACATTAGTCTGCAGGATGGGGCTGGGGGTTCGTGCAGGGTGGGGAGTCCAGAGAGTAGGGGCCAGGGAGAGTAGGGGCCAGGGTGGAAGAGCTGGCCTCTCAGGGGGACCCAGTTTTCCCGTGGTCCAGAATGTCTTCTCATGCTAGTCACCGATTGGAGACTCGTTTTGGTTACCAAGCTCCTAGTTTTAAATAAGTGCGGTTACGGGGACTGTCTCACTTGGATTTTCCAGGATGGTTCTGACTTAATATTGTCATCATATGCACACACGGAGAAGGATTAGCGCTCCTCATGCCCAGCTGAGAAGAGCACTCTGAGAAGTGGGGTGCTGGGTGGAACATGGAGAAGTGGGGTCATGGGTGGCTGAGAGCCCTGGGTGGGACGTGGTGGCTGCCGGAGGGCGAAAGGACAGAAGATGAAGCAGGAAGGCGCTGAGAGCAAGCACTGCCCAGTGCTGGGCCAGGGGCTGGGGGGTAGGGCGGGGAGGGCTCAGAGGGGCCTCAGGGGGGGCTGCCGTGGGGTCACCGAGGCCCTGAGGCTTCCCAGCAGTGCCCCCCTGCTGCCTCTACCCAGTGTGCTGACCCAGCAGGCCAAGGCCTGGGTGGGCTGCGGAGCCCCCACCTTGCCCATTGCAGCCCACTCTCCTCTTTCCAGCCTCTGCCAGTTTCTCTCCTCTCGCCCACCTCTTACCCTTCCCTGGGAAAGGGGAGGAGGGAGACTGAGGGAAGCCCAAGCTCCAGGCTGGCACCACCGCTTTCCTGTCTTTATTATCTGGGCAGCTGGGTTACAGTGAGCATATGTCCTATATCTTCTGAGATCATCTTGATTTTAAATAATTAAATAACGAATGGGTCCAAGAAGCCTTCCCAATCCTTCTCCTACCCATGAGTGGAGCAAGCGGCTTTCTCCTGTGCTACCTGCAAGAAGCAGGTTGTATGGAGGCTGCCCTGGGGCTTTACTCATTGTCCTTCCAGGTCTGTGGAAACGTCCAGTTAGTGTCCTGGTATTTGAATGAGAAGATACAGTCACTTTAAGAACATAATTGGCTGAATTCCTATTCATGAGAAGTTCTTGGACATAGCTCCCCAATGATGAAAAAACCTGGTCATTTAAACCACTGTCACCGGCGCTGCTGTTGGTGATGGCCCAGTTCTTTTGTAACCGAGGACACCGTCGCGGCCCTTGTAGGGTGACGCGCAGCAGCCAAGAGGGCTGAGCTAGCCTCACCCTCACAGCCCCAGCCAAAGCTGAGCACTGCGGAAGGAAGTAACGCACCGGGGTCCAGCAAGGGGAGGTCTTCCCTCCCTGTGTGGTGAGCGTGACACGGGATGCGCCCTGGGCCCGGAGCCACCCCGCCAAGCTCACCTGGAGGCCGAAAGGGCCCTACGGCATCCTCTGCGGGTCCAGACGGACGGATGGTTCGCAGTGCTCCTCTGAGACTGCGTGTTCTCGCCTCGCGGTCTCTGCTGGACTTCGACCCCCCGGGAGCGAAACCCACGCTTGGCTCTGATCAGAGCACCATCCTCATTGATCTTAGGCTAAGCCCCTGTCCCGCCAGACTGGCCCCTGGGGCCCCAGGGCTCTGCTCTGCCTCCGCCCTCCACCTGGCCCAGGCGCCAGCCCCTCAGTGCTCCTCTCCAGGCCTGGACCCACTCTGCTCCTCTCCCTTTGCCCAGCTAACTCCTGCCCAGCCTTTGGTCCTTCTTCATCCCTTGGCCTTGCCCCTGGCCCTTTTCATCTGTCAGGGGAGATCTGCTGCTGGACACTCCCCTTGCCCCCTTGAAATGCCCTCCTGGCGCTCAGCGTGCTGAGTTACACTTTAAGCCCTTCGAGTCCTTCCTGAACTGTTCACTATGATAACCCCAGTGGCTTCCCCAGTGCCGGGTGCATAGTAGGTGGTCGTATTTGCTGAATGAGTGAAAGCCTGCATGCTGCATGCCAGGCAGAGCACTGGAAAGTTTATATACTTGGCCTCATTTGCTTTAAGCCCCAAACTACCTGATCAAGTAGGGATCAGTGTTCCCATTTCATAGATGTTAAAACTGAGGGTCAGAGATAGGGAGAAACTTATCCAAAGTCACACATCCAGGCACTGTCACTACCAGGAATTGAACAACATCTGTTGGATTCCAAAGCCTTTGTACTGCCTAATAAAATTAGGAGTCTTCATTTTGGAAAGCTGAAGACTGAGATTTGGGGAGCAAGTCAAGTGTATAGACTTGTGAAGATTGCCAGTTTGGGGTCTCGTGCCATCGAGATGGTCCCTCCAGGCCGTTGCTGCACTTGTATGCTGAACGGCTGTGACTGGCTCACCTGGCTTTCTTCCCTGATCCACGAGGAGGACCTGGAGGTGGGGACGATGTGTTAGTAGGCACTCCCGTGTCCTGAGCCAGCAGAGTGCTTGGCACCTCACGGGTTCAGGAAGTGTGCTTGGGGCCCTCCACAGCCAAGTGCTTCATTCCACAGACGTTCACTGAGCACTGCTCTCGGAGCAGGCCCGTGATAAGGAACAAAGACAGCCCAGCTGTCTGGCTGGCGGAAGGCAGACTGGACACATAAAACCCGGATATGTCAGGGAGTGACACCGCAGGGTGAGAGGCCAGAGATGGTCAGAAGCTGGCGCCACTGGGCAGAGAGTGCCTCTCTGGAGAAGTGACCTTTGGGCAGAGACTGTGCAGATACCTGGGGTGAAGCCCTGAGGTGCCCCGAGACAGGCTGGGCATGTCCAGAGAACAGCAAGGGGACCAGGGAGGCTGGAACAGAGCACACAAGGGGGCATGGAAGGAGGCGAGGGCAGAGCAGGCAGGGGGCCTGCGGGCCTACCAGAACTTGCAGTTTGGCTCTGTGTGAGGTGGGAGCTGACGGGGTTGAGCAGAGGAGCGTAGTGAGCTGCTGGAGCCGGGCTAAGACTAGCGGCCAGGGTGAGGAGGGAAGCTGGCAGCCTGGCACAGGCTGGTGCAGGAGCCGGGGGCCTTGGGCGAAGGTAGAGGCAGAAAGATGGGGAGCAGTGGTCTGATTCCGAGCATAGTCTGAAGGGAGAGCCAACGGATGGGATGTGGGTGTGAGAGAAAGAGGAATTGAGGATGATGCCAGGAATTTAGGCCTGAACAACTGGAAAGAGCTGCTGTTTAGTGGGACAGGGAAGACTTGGGAGGAGCAGTTTGGGCTGAGGGGGGGGGGTGTCAAGAATTTGGTTTGGGCCCATTAGGTTTGCCCTCCAGTGGAGATGCCCCTACAGCCTTAGGAGCTGTGAGTCTAGAGAGTCGGATGGGAGGGCATCACCAGCACGATGACGGGCCTTCAGCCCCGAGGAAGTCCCCTGGGGCCAGCGCCAACAGAGGCCACATGTGTCCCCTAGCCCATTACAGTCTGCCGCCCCAACTGCCTGGGGACGGCCACGTCTCTGAAAGGCAGAGGCAGCCTCTTTCAAATTGATTTCCACAGTGTTTAGCACAATGATTGCATCTATCGGGTACTGGATAGTTTTGTGGGGGTGACTAAATAACTGAATACAGGCAGATCATTCCACAAAATCCCAAAACATCTTAACTAGGTACTTTACTCTTAGCAGGTCTTGCTTTATAAAAACTACTTATGGAGGACCCTGAACTCCAAGTACAAGCACAGAACCTCCAAACAAGCAGGTAGACGTCAGGGTGATGGGCACAAGGGGTGCTGGGGCCACACCTGTAGCGGTTCCAGCCTGAGACACACCAGGCATGTTTTCAGTGCTTTGCAGATATTAACATTTTTGGTCCCCTCAACACCCCCAATGAAGTAGGGACTTTTGTAATCCCCACTTTGTGGAGGAGAAAGCAGAAGCATGGAGAGTCTAACTTGCCCGCCGTCACCCTGCCCGTAGGTGGCAGAGCTGGGCTGGGAACCCGACCAGCACCTCCAGGGTGGGCCCTTCATCACGGTGGGCGCGCCTCGACACTGCAAGCCCCCTGGGAGCCGTCCGCCTGGGCTTCCTCACTGACAATCTGGGGATGGCCGTGCTCTCTCGCAGCACGATGCACTGCACGCCAAGGCCTTCAGGTTGGGGCATAGCGAGATCTTGTTCAGCGTCACCACAGGGTACCTGCCTCTTGGTGGCTCAGCGGTGGGGCATTCTGCCCGTTGTTTTCCTGTCCCCTTTAGACAGAAATTGCCAAACATGATTAAACTTATAAGAAATATTGAGATGAAGACTTTACCTTTACCAGACACCTCCAATATAGTGCATCTTTCTTCCTTCCAATGTTGGAGATTTTACCACAAACTGAGAGAATGGGAGGGAAAAGAAGATCCTTGTTGGTTCCTCTTCCTGAACTCCACTTTAGAAGAGGGAGTTTTTAATTTCTTAGGGAAAACCAGAACACGGCAAGGTACTCCTGGAGCAGAGAAATGTCCCAAAGTGGTCACTGAAATGCTGCCGAGCCGCCCTTCCTCCTTTGGGGGCTGAGCCCCGTGCATGCTGGGTTATGAGCACGGCATCCCCTGGGACTCAGGAGAGGCTCACTGCTGACATATCCCTCTTGTCCCCAGGACCCCTACTCTGCCTTCTTCAAGGTGGACACCGACAGAGATGGCATAATCAACATGCACGACCTCCATAGGCTGCTGCTGCACCTGCTCTTCAACCTCAAAGACAAGGAGTTTGAGCGCTTCCTGAGCCTTCTGGGCTTGAGACTTAGCGTCACTTTAAATTTTCGGGAATTTCAAAACTTGTGTGAGAAGAGACCATTCAGAATAGATGACGCTCCTCAAAGAATCATCAGGTAAGAAGGCAGCCCATTTCCATATCCTTGATATACACCAGCATTTCCCGACACAAAGTCCAGAGTCTCCACTGTGTCCAGAAAGGGATATGGAGAAGAGAGTTGCCTTACAGGAGCAGGGTTTTTTGTTTTTTTGTTTCTTGTGTTTTTTTCCTCTTTCTTAGTTCAAGAAAAACCACACGAACAACATACATTCAAAGTAGAAAGATTAGAGAACACAGATGAGCAAAGCTACAGCCATAATCTCACCAGCTGATATGACCCCTTTGCCTCTAGATGTATATCCAGGCAATAGGTGTGGATTTGGGGACCCACAGAACATCTTATGATAACTGGATGGAGACTGAGGGGTTGTCTGTGCCATCTGCTTCAGGAGATGCAGGGACCCCTTGCAGCCCCTCCCCAGGCAGTGCTGCTCCCCAGATCCCCCACCATCCCATACGAGCCCCACTCCAGCGGGGAGGAGAACCTTAGCGTCCAGCTGCGTTGGGACTGCTTGTTTCCTCAGCTTCCTGGTGGTGAGAAGGCCCCTCCTAGAGGGCAGTAACTGGCCTAACCTCTAACACAGTACCTGGCCCGTGGCCGGCACCTCGCTGGGATCTGCTCAACACCGACATGGATGCAAGAAGGAGCCACCCAGCCCCTCCTTAACCAATTGTTGTAATTATACTGTCAATATTTTATTAAAATGTTATCATCCACTATGATAACACAGAGATGTGTGTTATGGCATAATAATAGAGCATAAGAGTAAAATTCACAGCCCTGAGGGTCTCTAGAAGCCGCTCTGGCACTCAGCTAGATTGCAGAAGACCCTCTGATCTGGCACTTTCATTTTCCCCCTGAATTCACATTTGTTGGGAAAGTAGGTTTCATTTTGTCTATTCTAAAAAAAGAGAAAAAAAAAAAAAAAACAAGAAAGAAAATGACCATAGCGTCTTCCTAAATGAAATGATGATGTGACACGTGAGTTGGACACCTGCATCCAATTGCTCAGGTTCTGAGGAACCTTAATAGGAGACTTGATTGCTTAACATTAAAACCAAACAAAATAACCCTTCCCAGAGAATTTTTTGGAGAATGTCTGCAAAATGAACATGGAAAATTTTAACCACAAAGCCCAATCTTCCCATTCAAATGGCATGACCTTATCCTTTATATTTATTCATTCATCCATCAAATATTTACTAAGGGTCTGCTGCATGCTAGAATTGTCCTATGACCAGGTGGTGCAATGATGAATAAGACTCACATTCCCCCATCAAGGAGCTCATGGTTAAATGTGAGAATGATACAAAAATAGCTACACCGAAAGAGAAGGATGACCAAGGGCCGGGGGAGCACAGGGAGGGAGGGGCTAAGTCTGCGTGCATCTTGAAGTGTGAGTAGGAGTTTGTCGGGTGCAGGCTGTGGAAGGGCATTCAAGTCCAGGGAACAGAATTTGCAAAAGCATAGAGGTTGGAAAGTGTCAGCCACATTCTTGACATGGGGAGAGGATGCGTGTGCGTGAACAGCATGCATAATGGGGTTGGTGGGCAAGCAGGCCTGGAGAGGTAGGAGGGAAGAGCCATGAACGAGCTTCAGTGCCAGGCTGAGGAGGAGGAGGAGGCCACAGCTGTGCTTTAGAAAGATCCTTCAGCAGCCCCAGAATGGAGGATGGACTGAAAAGGGGAGAGCCTGGAGTCCAGTGAGATCCATTTTAGGATGCAGTGGTCTGGGAGAGAGACAGCCCTGAGAGCCAAACCCAGGTCCTGCATTAGAGAGCCAAACCCTCCCGTGGGCCAGATCCTGTGCTTGTGCTTCATGAAAACGAATCCTTTAACACCCCAAGAGCCCTGCATGGGATGTGTGACTATCTGGTTTGACAGGTGAAGGAACTGAGGCTTAGAGAAAAGTTAGCGACTTGTCTAGAAGGACGCAGAGGATGGATGGGGGGAGGGGGGACATCTGAGCCCAAGGGTTCCTGTTGGGAGGTTCACTGTCTCAGCCTAGAGAGCTTGCCTTCTTTCATCATTCCCAGCTGCACTCTCCTCTCCCTGGCAAAGCTGGGCGCCATCCCTTCATGGAAGCCTTCCTGCCTTTTCCTTTGGTCTCCTCTGCCCTCTGAGCATTCACTTTAAACTCGCATCATTAAAATAGGAATGTTTTTGAAAACTTTGATGTTTTATGATTTTTTATAAACTTTCATAATTTTGTTCAAGAGAGGACGGCCATCTTGTTTGTTTCAGAACTGTGAAATATTTTCGTTTTTAGATTTATAAATACCAATTGGAATGATCAGGCCAATGACGTGTTTAATTTCTACGTTATCTCTTCCCTTTCAGTCACTTTGTATACACACCTGCCTAGACCATTTATCTGCCTACAATCCATATTAAGGATATTTGGTGTACAAATATCATAAAGATGAAAAGATACTGTCACATGTCCTTTTAGCAAAATTAAATGGTCCAGATTCTTCTCACAAAATAGTGTAAGATCATGTCTTTCCTGAATGAGTGAATGAAAATACCAAATTTCCTTTTTGCTTTAGGAATATCTCATTCACTTATCAATTCTTGATTTTGAAAAAATTCATCTAGGATATTGCCATCTGAAGACTCACAGTCTGATATTTGGCTTATATGATCAATTTCACCATCATCATTGGAATCTTGATTGCTGCGCTCTGTCTGTGCATTCATTTTCTGATTCATCTAGTAATTTTGTAACATCTTCTGCTGTCAGTTTTCTTTCCTCTGTCATTTGGGCAGAAAACAAGAATTTTTAATTCTCAGTCGTGTTCAGAGAAAGCTAAAATAAGACTACAAAGATGAGCCCCTTTCTTCAGTTATACCTTCTTGAAAGATACTGTAATTTTTGGACAGTACAGTAAGAAAACTGAAGTATGGCAAAATAGTGGTGATAATTTCTATATTACATTATTCTACTAGATGACTTATCATTTTTGTGTTTTCCTATTCTTTTAGTCTTTTTTTGGTATAGTTGGGATCAATTGATGAGTAATGAATAAATATTTCCAAGGATAATGGAATAGATATAGGAAAATTAAGATCAATATTACTAAGGCCTCATAATGTATCTTAGGTACATAAGAGTGTACAATGAATCCAAATGGTAATTGTAAGATAGAATGAGTTTTATTCTATTAAAAAATACGTAAATTTTCTTTTTGTTCTTTGGAAGACCTTTAATAAGAATAAAAGTCATGAATATCAATCCTAGTTTTTGTATCAGGATAATTCTGGTTTTATAAATGTGTTAGGAAATGTTCTCTCCTCTTCTGTTTTCTGTAGAAAATTGATATTATTTCTTCTTTAGCTATTTGATAGAATTCACCTGGAGTTTTCTTTGTTGGAAGATTTTAAACTACAAATTCAATTTATTAATAGTTATAGGATCATTCAGGTTTTCTATTTCTTCTTGAGTGAGTTTTGGTAATTTGCTTCTTTACAGAATTAGTCCATTTCATCTAAGTTGTGAAATTCATGGGAACAAAGTTGTTTATAGTACTTATTATTCTTTTCAAGTCTTTGGGGGATCTTTAGCGATATTCCTTTTTTATTCCTGATATTGATAGTTGGTGTTTTCTTTTTTTCATTAGTTTAGCTAAAGGTTAATTAATTTTATTGATCTTTTCAAGCAGCCGCTTTTTTACTTCATTGATTTTTTCAATCTATTTTTCTGTTTTCAGTGTCAGTGATTTCTGCTCTTGTCATTATTATTCCCTTCTTCCTGTTTGATTTGGGTTTAGTTTGCTTTTATTTTTCTATTTTCTTAAGTCGGACACTTAAATTTTTATTTGCTTCCTTTCTTTTCTAATATATGACCTTAATGCTATAAATTATCTTCTAAACATTTATTTAGCTGCATTCCACAAATTTGGATATGTAGTAGTTTTAATTTTCATCCAGTTCAAAATGTTTTCTAGTTTCCCTTGGGACTTCCTTTTTGATCCATGGATGATTCAGAAGTGTATGTTTGATTTCAAATTATTTTAGATTTTCCATCTATCTTTCTGTTATTGATTTCTAGTTTAATTCCATTATGACTTCAGAACATACTTTGATTTTAACCCTTTAAAACAGGGGTTCTTAACGAGGGGTCTGTTAGCTTGAATTGAAATTCAAAAAAGCATTATTCTTGTGGGAACGTGTTGTGGGGACCTAAATATAAATGATATATTTATTAAATAATACACTGTACAGTGTGGACTTAGTCAGGGGTCTATGGTTTTCACCTGACTGGCAAAGGTGTCCATGGAACAAAAAAAGGTTAAGAACCCCTGCTTTAAAATTTCTTATGGCAATTTGTTTTATGAGCCCAGATATGATCTATTTTGGTGAATATTCCAGGTATACTTAAAAAGAAATTTGTATTCTGCTATTGTTGGGTAGAGATTTTCTATAAATGTCAATTATTTTCTGTCTTTTTGTTCTATCAATTACTAAGCTAGGAGTCTCCAACAATAATTGTGGATTTGTCTATTTCTCTTTTTCAGTCCTATCAGTTTTTGCTTCATTATTTTGGAACTCTGAGAAAAATGGTATAGTATAGTTACTGAGATTATATGCCATTTCTGCTGCTCTTCATTTATTTCTGAAGTTCCAAGTTTCTCTTCGCTTTTAATACATCTTCTGGAACAGGTCTTCTGGAGACAAATTCTCTGAGTTTTCCTTTATTGAGAGTATCTTTACTTTTCCTTCATTCCTAAAGGATATTTTTGCTGGATATAGAATTCTGGATTGACAGTTCTTTTGTGTCAACATTTTTAAAATGTTGCTCTACTATCTTATGGCCTCCATGGTTTTTGATGAGAAATATGCCATCAGTCAAATGGTCTTCCTCCTATATGTAATATGCCATTTTTCACAGGATGTTTTCAAGATTTTTTCCTTATCTTTGGTTTTCAGGAGTTTGACTGCAATATTTGAGCATGGCTGTCTTTGCACTTATCCTTTTTGGGGTTTGCTGAGCTTCTTGAATCCATACATTTATGTCTTTCACCAATTTGGGTAATTTATTTCTTCAATTTATTTTTTCTGTATCAATCTCTTCTTTCCTTTGGCAATCCAATGACATGAATGTTAGACCTTTTTATTTTGTCCCATAGGTTCTATTTTTACCTTTGTTGTTCATATTGGATTATTTCTATTAATCTATCTTCAAATTCACTGGCTCTTTCCTGTCATCTCCATTTTGCCATTATACCAATCCAGTGAAATTTTTATTTCAGTTATTGTATTTTTCACTTCAAAAGTTTTCATTTGGCTCATTGGCTTATATATCTATAAGAGAAAGAGAAAAAAATAATGTGGATTCCCTGACACTCTTTGGATCACAGGGCCACTTTCCCCAGTTCCTCTGACTTTTTTCTCAGAGTTGTAGGTACCTGCTTATCCACTGATGTTGCTGCCACCATCCCAAAAGTGCAGTTTTGTGACTTGCCTCCCTCAGATCAGGGCTGGGAGGGTAAAAGGAGATAAAAAAAAGAAAAAGGAGACTCCCCACCCCACACACACATACACACACACTTTTTGTCCTGCAAGGGCCCTCATTACTGGTTCTTTGGTCAGAAATATGGGCTTTCTTTTGGAGCTTTTTCTGTCCATGTTCACTTCTCATTTCCAGAATTAGGACTGCTCTCCAGCTAAGCTGGGAAATATGGGAGGAGAAAAAACAAACAAACATGAAACTCAATACCATCCCAGTCATTATTGAGGTTTTAAATTCCCTCTCCATCTGCTTCCTACTATTACTTTTTAGTGTCCTTGGAGAGTTACTTTTTGTATTCTATCCAGGGTTTTTACTTGTAGTCAGTGGGAGAAACAGGGTGAAGTGTGCTTACTCCATCTTAACTGGAACCAGAAGCACATCTCAAAATCCTTGCACTGCTGGAATGCTTTTCCCAAGATCTTCATACAGCTGCCTCCTTAATTCCTGTCTCAAAGAGAGGCTCCCTGGCCTTCCTAGTGAAGGTGTGTTTCCATCATTCTTTTTTTTTTTTTAAAGATTTTATTTATTTATTCATTTATCCCCCCCTTGCTGCTTGTGCTCGCTGGGTCAGCTAACCACGCCGTGCGGGCGGGCTTGCCTTCACCAGGAGGCCCCGGGAACCGAACCCGGGGCCTCCCATGTGGTAAACAGGAGCCCTACTGATTGAGCCACAGCCGCTTCCCTCCATCATTCTTTATCACGTTCAATATCTGAAACTATCTTACTTCCTTATTTATCCCTATGTTGTCAGTTTCCCTCTATCAGGATATAAGCTCCTTGAGGATATGGACTCTGTCTGCATTGTTCTTTATTGTGTCTACAGCAGCGCATAGTAAATGTCCAATATAGATGTGACTGACTCTTAGAAAGAGTGGATCTGACTGATGCTCCAGATTCTAAAGAGCGGGCAATCAGAGAGAAAATAAGCAACTATTGGAAACATTTAGAGTGGGGAAGTGAAGTAATATAAGCCAGCCATAGAAAAAATATCCTGACTCCTTTAGAGGGTACATGTAAGTAACAATGGGAAAGGGGAGAAATGAATGGGAAAATCAGTAGGATCCCTGGTACAAGCATTGGTAACTAAGGAAATAAGCCATATGGCCTAGGAAAGAAATGTGGTTGGGGTGGTTGCTGTTTGAATATGTGTGAGGGGAGATACTGAGATCAGTTTGGATGTATTGTCTTGGCTGAGATAGCATATGTCCCTCAGCGTCTGTGAGAGAGGTTCAGGTGAGTTCTGTAGGTGTAGGTAGAATTTAGGAGGAGTCTAAAGGTGAAGGCAGGGGAATATACATTATTATGACTTTGAAGCAGTAGTGAAAATGCAACATGATCCCACTAACTTATCAAAACCTTTGGCGGAAAAGTAGAGCTAGGGGATTGGACTAGTTGACCTTTGGGTCCTTTCCCACCCTTGAAATTCCATGATTCTGTGAATTCCAGTAGGCAGTTGGAGAGAGATGGAACTGAAAAACAGGTGAGATTATATTAGTAGTACAGATTTATGGGTAAACAACATTAAGATGGTAGTTGGAGGCATGAGAAGGGATGACTTCTCAGACGAGTAAATAAACTTCAGGCTAGGAGGAGAGAGAAGGGGAGTGGTCATGGGAGAGAGCCAGGGAAAGAAGGAAAGTGACGCCAGCTGGAGGCATATACTTGCCAGGACCCATGGTAGGTGTTTGTGTTTCTTGTGCCATGTAATGAACATGCCATGAAGGAGATTAAAGAGAGTGTGGATGGTTAACAGTGTCACAGGTAACAGAGAGGACCCTTGAATTTATCAATATAGAATAACTGATGACTTTAAAGAGAGGAGTCACAAAGGGAGGCGTGCCAGCCATCCTTTGCCTGTGTGTCCCTCCATCTGGCATAATGCTGGGCAGAAGGTCATCTGTCAGGAGAGAAAATGAAATTAGGCAAGTCCTCCTTTGGTCCATTTAAACAATAGCATGGGAAGAGGGAGAAGACCCTACCTATCTGTAGCTGGGCCTCAGCACCCTGCCAGTCGAGAAAAATGCACAAGCTTTTGTTTGCCAAACTATGGAAGTCAAAGGCATATGTAATTCACCAAAGAAGTCCTGCTTAGACTATGACCCTCTGTGTGTGACACAGAGTGGGTTTCTCAGGTCATGATGGCCACCATGAACTGCTGACCCATAGGGGCTGGGGACTGTCCATCATCAAGGAATTTGGGGGCCAGGTGTCCAGGATAGCCATCTGAGAGCAGTAAGTTTTCTTAGAAGGGACTTATAGTCCCTTAATTTGTTGATTCCAGTAGCTGTGAACTGGCTTGCTGTCTGTTTCAGCAAGATTGGCCCTCTCGGGTCAGCTGAAGATGTGTGCTTTACATCTCGAGGACCTCTCTCCAAGCCTGGCACTCTGTCGGCAGTAGGGCCATGCAGCATTTGTTGACTTGAAATAGAAACGTTAGGTGGAAGAGGGTCCACAAAGTAGGAAAAACCAAAGTGGCCCTAATCACTATGAACTGTAATATTTAGTGGATCTTTTCCTGTGAAAAGTGAAGATAGAGGAAAATTTCAAAAGTATAGCTTTAGATAAAAAATAAGAAGGTTGTGAGAAAAGCAAGGCTGTGACATCAGAGAGACCCGGGGATGGGCGCCAGCATTCCCCAGGGATAAGCTGTGCAATTTTGGCAAGCTAACCCTCTCTGAACCACTTTCCTCTTCTTCAAAGTTGGGTGATAGTGTCAACAGTGCTATGAAAATTCAAGGAAAGCCTGCTTGTCAGGGAATGACCAGTTCAGGTGGCCCTTATGCCCCTGGAAAGCCCACCTGTGTCACACAGAGAGGGTCACAGTCAAGCAGCACCTCCTTGGGGAATTACATAGACCCTTGACTCCCATGGTTTGCATTTTCTCAACTGGCAGCATATTGGTTGACTTTAGATCTTTTTCCCTTATAAGCAGTTCATCAACAAAAGCATAAATAATCCTTTTTTAAAAAAGGATAACATGGGGCTTGTTTTCTGTCTCCCCATCTGTTTTTCTGGGGCCACTTGAGGAGAAATTCATATGAGGTACTATATGGTGCCCCGGTCAGCTGTCCCTTGTTCACCCTTAGGCTAGATGCAATTATCAACAAATGTACAGTGCAGATTCTGAACAGATGCACAGAAGTGGTCCCTTTAAAGGAAGCCTTGCAGTAGCTGTGTGTATGGTTGTTTTGCCAGAGGACGATCTTCAATGCTCCACTAACTGCAGGGAAAAATATTTAGGGTACAGATCTGGGTATGTAGCAGCTCAAGTTCCCTAAAATGGAGTATTACTCCATTACCCCAAGGAGCAAAGCAACTAAAAAGAAAGAAGTAGCAGTGGGTTTTTCCAAATTTTTATACTCCCCTAGTTAGTTTTAGCGGGTGGGAAAATCCCAAATTCTTTAGCCACAGGTTTCCTTGCACTTCACTGTCAAAAGCCGGAGGAGCACAAGGCTTTGTTTCAATGTCTTCAGTGTCAGTCCTCCCGTGAGTAAACATAACCGGATTTTAAAGGTCTTTAAGTCCTACAAGGCTAGCCTTTGGAAATCAGCTGAGACTGGGAACTCTGTAAGCCATGGCCCCATCCCCCCATTGTCCTCAGCTGCTTCCTTGAGTGCATTATCGCTCCAACTTGTAATTCAGAAATAAAGGTTTTCAGCTGTTTTCTTCCAAAGACATTTCATGTTATAGCGTGTTCTTTTCCCCTGGGAATAAATGGGCCCTTTGTGAGCTGGGAAGAAAGTTGGACAGCATTTTTCTGAAAATAATCCAGGACTTATACAATTTAAGAAGACTTCCCCAACATGCAGCTGGGGAGAGAAGACAGTACTTTAAGAATTAACTTAGACCAGATGTGAAATAACAGCTTTAACAGTATCTTTGAAACCAACAGGGGGTAGGGGAACCCCCTGAGAGATTAATGAGCCCATTAAATTTAAAACACAGTTTTTTTTTTTCTTTTAAGACCAAAACAGAAGGTTACGGATTCAGAACTAGCCTGTGAACAGGCTCATCAATATCTTGTTACCAAAGCAAAAAACAGATGGTCAGACTTGTCGAAGGTAAGGAAACTATTATTTCCTTAAAAGGAAAGAAAACCTATTTCAATGTAACGGGGTCACTGGATGATCAGTTTGTTCAGATCCAGCCACCGAGTTGGGAAAACAACTTTATACATCCAATTTGGTGACCCCTTTTATTCTTCAGTAATTTTTCAAACTAATTCTCGTATTCAAGGTCAAGTGGTGTTTAGAAAGATAAATGACTGTAGGAGTTCCTGGCATTCCTTCACGGTGGATGTGAATTTAAAATTTAAATGGAAAATGCAGGATGCTGTCCTACTTGATTTACACAATTAGAAAAATGCTTTTTAAAGAGCTGTGTCCTCCTGTCTTGCTGAAATGATAGGAAGTGCATCTGTAAGGCGACTGCCAGCCACTGCAGCCATATAACTTGAGATTGCAGTGTCAAGGTGGGCGTGCACGATCTCAAAGTGACAGCCCTATCTAAGAGACGGTGGAGACGGTGGAGCCCAGTGCCTGAAACTGGGTTTGTCCTGAGCTCTGGGACATGGGATCATTATTTTATAAAAAGTGTTTAAGAACTGCACTATGGAGGTGTTGTCACAGTGTTTGGAAGAATGTCTGCTCTTCGTTTCCGTTGGTCATTTTCTACGTCTGCGCTATCCTGGTGTATGCCCAGCTTGAAGTTCTGCCTTTTAAGTCCTGGTAAGCTCCTGGGGCCACCTCCTTCCACGCAGTCGGCCCCGCTGAAGGGCAGAGCTGGCCGAGGAGCTGATGGAGGAGCGGTCAACTCAGTGAGCCGGCGGAGGGGACGCAGGTGGAGCGGGACGTGCGGCTGTGCCCAGCACCCGACCCGGGAGGAGCTGGGGGGCCGGGGGTGTTGGGGGGACCTGGTGCTCTTGGTTGGGCTGTACCTGGAGATCCGTTACAGGAACCTGGGGATCCCTGGCCCAGCCCAGCAAATCACACAGGTATGAGCTCCATACCCTGACCCGGGCTGGGTGGTCCTTCCTGAGCAGCCCCTGGGCCATGGGAGCGCAGGGCCTGGTCAGCTGGAACCACAGCCACCACCACAGGGGAGGACAGAGCCCAGCTACCCTCCCCTCCAGCTCCCTTTGACCTGCACTCTCACTCAGGTGTGACCTTTTAAAGAAGAAAGCGCCTCTCACCTCTCCGCCTGCCTCTGCTCTCACTGCCCAGCCGCCCTTCCCCTCTCAAGAGCCCACGCTCCTTGCACCTCTTGGCTCTTTCCCCTCTCCCTGCAGGCTGCCTTCTCAGCCCTGGCACTGCTCCCCACAGACCCCAGGGCCTTCCTGAGGGCCAACCCCAGGCCCTCCGCGCCCCACCCTCCCCAAGTTGATTTATTCAGCACATACCAACTGTGCACTGGTGAGGCCCCGAGATTCAGGGTGAACAAAGTCATTCCCTGCCTGGTGCAGGGCACAGGCCAGTGGGCCAGGGGGGTCGGGGTGGTGGCAGTCGAGGAACAACAGGGCGGATTCCTTGTGTCATGCTGGGGGCAGGAGGAAATGAACAGGCAGCTTGGTGGAGAGGAACGGGTGGGCTGGGGTCTTTGCCTCTGCCATTGTTAGGTTCGCCCTTCCCGAGCCGTGCTCCTTGCCGGGCTGCCCCGCGAGGCCCTGGGGGCTCCTGCTGGCCTGGCCCGGAGTCACCTCCTCTCCAGCTATCTCCACGCGCTCCTCCGAGGGTCCTTCCACGCCTGCACCTCCAGGCCCCACTGCCCCTCCCCTCAGCCATCCCGGTACTCGATGTTCCGCACAACCCCAAACTCCACCCCATGTGTTTAGAGGAGGCCAGAGGCCCGGAGCCTGCTGCTGACAAACAGCCTGGGCTCATGTGTGAACCTCCTCCCTCCTTGCTGGAAGGAGAAGAGAAACGGGAACCCAAGGTGAGCGGATGGGAGCAGGTGTGAGGAGGCAGGGAATGGCGCGGCTTTGCACCCCACCCCGCCCCCGGCTCCCACGCTACCTCGGTCCCCCACAAGCCCCAACGGCCCTGTACATGTTACTATTACTTTGGACACCTCTGTCATTCTGTTGGCTTTATTTAAATAAAGCACTTGAGGAATTCGTTTTGAATTCCAGCCTGCAGAAAGTATTATAACATGTAAATAAGGCTAGAATTCCAGAAGTCCAGCTGGTCCCAAGACCAGTGCTCCCAGCAACAGCCCCTGCTCTTCACTGCACGTCCCAGCAGTCCAGGACCACGCAAGCCACAAGATGGGCGGGCTTTGTCTTCCTTTTGCTGCATTTCTGCTGGGGCTTCACCAGGAGATCCTGTTAAGATCCAAAAGGACGGATTTTGTGGTGATGCTGCTTCTGGAACTTGAACAAAGATTCAGGTACTCAGTTCTCTTCAGAGTCACCTGGCTAGCCACTCAGCCAAGGGGCTCGCCAGCTGAATTCTCGGAAGCATGTAGGTGTCCTCCCAGGTTGAGTCAGTTTCATATGCTCGTTTCTGTGTAACGGTTCCTGGAAAGTACGTTCATTTGTTTCCTCAGCAGACGCTTGCTATGAATCAGCCATGCAGCATGGCAAGGTCCTAAAGCCACTGGGCCCCCAAGAGGCTTATGGTCTCAACACCATGCCGGCCATGCTATGAGGAGCTGTCTTCTGTTATGATGGAAGTGGCTTGGGTGAAGTGGGGATACCCAGGAAGAAGGGGTCACTTCTCTTGAAGGAGCCAGGAAAGGTGACACGAGTTAGTCTAAAAAGATGAGCAAGTGTTTGACAGAGGGTGGGACAATGAGGATGTTGGTGGGTGAACCAAGGCCAAATAGCTCAGTGGGCTGTGTCCACGGGCTTGGACAGTGGCCCTGGCCAGCACGAGGCAGGGCTGGGGAGGCTGGGGCCAGGTCACAGCAGGCCTTCCAGGCTCTTCCAGACTTAATGTTTTTAAAGTTGTGAATCTATAGTAGTGTATGTAAGATGTATATTAGTACAATTTAATTAATATAACAAATATATTGATTGATATGAATACAATAAACTAAATGACTTAAGTATAAAATACATAAACTATACAAATATTAATATAGTTTAAAGAATTTTAAAGTAGTCACCATGTAACTAACCACTTATCCAGATTAAAGAAATAGAATACTGCTACTACTTTGGGGGTGGGGGTCAGTACACTCTTTCTCTAAAGGGCTAGAGAGTAAATATTTTTATCTTTGGGGTCCATGTCCATAAGGTCTCCATCACAACTACTCAAGCAACCCTGAGCAGTATATAAATGAATGGGTATGGCTGTGTTCCAATAAAACTTTATTTATAAAAACAGACAGCACGCTGGATTTGGCCCCTGAGCCACTGGTTGCCGGTCCCTTCCATAGATACCACCTTGCATGCATTTCCCTCTGGGTCCTGTTTAAGAAATCCTGTCCCACTCTGAAGTCATGAAGATATTCACCTAGGTTCTCTTGTGAGAGCTTTACAGTTTTACCTTTAACATCTAGGTCTTGAAATACAGACTGGATTCTTTATATGTGATGTAGGGCAGGGATCAAATTTAAACAGCACCATCTGATGTGAAGTTCGCTCTTTTCCCCTCTGGCTTTCCCTGCCACCCCTGTGCTGCATCATGTCCATGGGGGTTTCTGGGCTCCTTATTCTCTTCCATTGGCCAATTTGACCCAATACTAATGCCATATTGTTTTAAAAAAAATAATGGATTACTATATTTTTAATTGTGGTAAATCATGCATAACAAAAATAATTTAACCACTGTAAGTGGGCAGTTCTTTGCCATTAAGTACACTGACAATACTGTAAATTTTCACCACTATCTATTTCCAGACTATTTTCATCACCCCAAACCAGAACTCATACTCATTTAGCAAAAACTCCCTGTTCTCCCTTCCCCCTACCTCTGGTACAACTATTCTGCTCTCTGTTTCTATAAATTTGCTTATTCTAAGTATTTCAAATAAGAGAAACTATACATTATTTGTCCTTCTGTGTCAGACTTATTTCATTCAACATGATGTCAAGTTTTATCCATGTTGTAGCAGGTACCAGCACTTTGCTTCTTTTTATGGCTGAGTAATATTCCATTATATGGATATATACCACATTTTGTTTATCCATCCATCTGTTGAGGGACACCTGGGTTGCTTTCACCTTTTGGCAATTGTGAATAATACTGTGATGAATATTGGTGTACGTATATCTGTCCGAGTCCCTGCTTTCAATTCTTTTGGGTATGTACCTGGTTGTGGAATTGCCGGGTCATATAGTAATCCTAAGTTTAACTTTCTGAGGGCCCACCAAACTGTTTTTCATGGTGGCTGCACCATTTTACATTCCCACCAACAATGTAAGAGGGTTCCTATTTCTCTGCATCCTCACAACACATGTTATTTTCAGGTTTTTCAATAATAGCCATCCTGGTGGGTGTCAAGTGGTATCTCATTGTAGTTTTAATTTGCATTTCTTTAATGGCTAATATGTTGAACTGCTTTTCATATACATTTTAGTCATTTAAATATCATCTTTGGAGAAATGTCTACTCAAATCCATGGCCTGTTTTTAATTGGGTTATTTGTCTTTTTCACTTGATTTGTTTTTGTTTTTTACTTCAGTTGTAGGAGTTCTTTATATATTTTGTATATTAAACCCTAGTTAGATGTGTGTTTTCCAGATATTTTCTCCCATTTGTATGTTGTCCTTTCACTGTCTTGATAATGTCCTTAGATGTACAAAAGTTTTTAATTTTAATTAAGTCCTTTATCTATTTTTTTCTTTTTTTGAGGGGTGAGTTCACTGTGTAGTGCAGTTTCATGGATTTTTTTTTTTTAATGTATTATTAAATATACGAACTAACATTTCCCCTTTTAACCCCATACAGATATATATTTCAGTGCTGTTAATTATATTTACAATGCACTATTTTTTATTTTGTTGCTTGTGTTTTTAGTGTAAAGTCTAAAAGTCTATTGCAATTACTCCATTACTGCTTTTTTTTTTTTTTTGGTACTTAGTTGTTTCTTTGTAGTATATCACTCTGAGTACCTTCTTTCTTTTTCTCTGCTTTTGTTTTGTTTTGTTTTTTAGTTATTTTCTTAGTGGTCACTTTTGTGATTACAATTAACATTTTTTAACAAATCATTTTATTGATACATATTAATAAAGCATATAATTCATCCAAAGTGTACATTTAATGGTATTTGGTATAATCACAATGTGCATTAATCACTTCAATCATTATCAGAGTATTTTCATTATTTCAAAAGTAATGATAATAAAAAGACAAATAAAAAATTCATCATCTCTCAATCTGTCTATGCTTCCCCTGCTATACAAAGCTGCTATTTCTGGCTATTCTTGCACATTTATTTATTTTTTAAAGCAGTTTTATTGAGATATATTCATTTACCACACAATCTATCCAAAGTGTATAATCAATGGCTTTTAGTATAATCACAATGTTGTGCATTCATCACCACAAAAAATTTTAGAACCATTTCATTACTCCAAAAAGAAAAACTCCACACCCCCTGGCAGTCCTGCCCCAGCCCTACATAACCACTAATCTAATTTCATCTTTATAATTTGATTTATATTTATATTTTATATAAATGGAATCATACAATATGTAGTACTTTGTGTCTGGTTTCTTTCACTTAGTGTAATGTGTTTTTTCCCTCTGATATTAACATCTTGTAATATTAACATGTATTTGTTCAGTTTCAAAGAAAAACATTCTTATATATGCAATATTACCCATATTCATATTTCACATGAGGTTTTCCTATGCTGTACAGTCCATGTTACTTTTTTTAGCTTTCCTTTTAGTAATATGCATGACCTTAGACTTTCCCTTTCAACTGCTGTCATACCCATATAATAGCATTGCTAGTTACAAACATTATGTTCTGCTTTCACCTTTTCTATTCATTTCAAAGATTAACACCCATCCTTTTTACCAAGTCTGCATGGGTTAACCCTCAGCTTTCCATTCTCTAACCTCATTCTATTTTCTGGTGACCCATATTCAAATTATTAACTCCATGAGATTACACAATATATTTAGTTCATAATAGCCCAGTCACACAGTATTCATCCTTTTGTGTCTGGCTTGCTTCACTCAGCATAATGTCCTCCAGGTTCATCCATGTTGTCATAGGCTTCACAACATCATTTCTTCTTACAGCTGCATAATATTCCATCGTGTGAATAGACCACAGTTTGTTTATCCATTCATTGGTTGATGGACACCTGGGTTGTTTCCATCTTTTGGCAATGGTGAATAATGTGGCTATGAACATCGGTGGCAGATGTCTGTTCGTGTCACTGCTCTCAGTTCTCCTAGGTATATGCCAGTAGTGGTATTGCCAGGTCACATGGCAAATCTATGTTCAAATTTTTTAAGAATTCCCAAACAGTCCTCCACAGTGGCTGTACCATTCTGCATTCCCACCAACAGTGAAGAAGTGTTCCTATCTCTCCACATCCTCTCCAACACTTGTAGTTCTCTGTCTTTATTTTTTTTTTTTGTCTTTCTCTGTCTTTTTAATAGTGGCCATTCTGATAGGTGTGAAAGGATATCTTGTAGCTTTGATTTGCATTTCCCTAATTGCTAGTGATGAACATTTTTCATATAATTTTTTTTTTTTTTTTTTTTGCCATTTGTATTTCTTCTTTGGACAAATATCTATTCATGTCATTTACCCATTTGTTAATTGGGTCATTTGTCCTTTTGTTGTTGAGTTGTAGTATCTTTTTATATATCATGGATATTAAACCCTTATCGGATATGTGATTTCCAAATATTTTCTCCCATTGTGTCGGTTACCTTTTCATCCTTTTGACAAGGTCCTTTGAGGTGCAAAATGTTTAATTTTGAGGAGGTCCCATTTACCTATTTTTAGTTTTGTTGCTCGTGCTTTGGGTGTAAGCTCCAAGAAACCACCATCTACCAAAAGGTCTTGAAGATGTTTCCCTACATTTTCTTCTAGTAGTTTTATGGTCCTGGCTTTTATATTTAGGTCTTTGATCATTTTGAGTTGATTCTTGTATAGGGGGTAAGATAGGGGTCCTCTTTCATTCTTTTGCTGATGGATATCCAGTTCTCCCAGCACCATTTGTTGAAGAGACTGTTTTATCCTGTTAACATGGACTTGGTGGGTTTGTTGAAAACCAGTTGACCATAGAGGTGAGGGTTTATTTCTGGACTCTCAATTCTATTCTAATCGATGTGTCTATCTTTATGCCAGTACCATGCTGTTCTGACCACTGCAGCTTTGTAATCTGTTTCAAGGTCAGGCAGTGAAATTCCTCCCACATTGCTCTTCTCTTTTAGAATGCTTTTAGCTATTTGGGTGCATTTTCCCTTCCAAATAAATTTGGTAATTGCCTCTTCTATTTCTGTAAAGTAGGCCATTGGAATTTTGATTGGTATTGCATTAGGTCTACAAATCAGTTTAGGTAGGGTTGACATCTTCACAATATTCAGTCTTCCAATCCATGAACACAGAATGTCTTTCCATTTGTTTAGGTCTTCATTGATTTCTTTTAGCATTGTTTTGTAGTTTTCTGAATATAGATTCTACACCTCTTTGGTTAAATTGATTCCAAGGTATTTTAGTCTTTTTGTTGCTATTGTAAATGGACTTTTCCCCCTGATTTCCTCCTTAGATTGTTCAATACTAGTGTATAGAAACATTATTGATTTTTGCGTATTGATCTTGTATCCTGCCACTTTGCTGAACTCATTTATTAGCTCAAGTAGTTTTGTCATAGACATTTCAGAATTTTCTAAATATTGGATCATGTCATCCATGAATAGTGAGCATTTTACTTCCTCTTTTCCTATTTGGGTGACTTTTTTTCCCTGTCTAACTGCTCTAGTTAGAACTTCTAACACAATGTTGAATAACAGTGGTGACAGTAGGCATCCTTGTCTTGTTCCGGATCTTAGAAGGAAAGCTTTCAACCTTTCCCCTTTGAGTAAAATGTTGGCTGTAGGTTTTTCGTATGTGCCTTTTATCAAATTGAGGAATTTTCCTTCTATCCCTATCTTTCAAAGTGTTTTTATCAAGAAAGGATGCTGGAATTTGTCAAATGCCTTTTCTGCATCAATCAAGATGATCATGTTTTTTTTTTTTTTCCTTTAATTTTTTAATGCATTGTATTATGTTAATTGATTTTCTTAAGTTGAATCATCCTTTCATAGCAGTAATAAATCCCACTTGGTCGTGATGTATAAGTCTTTTGATATGCTGTTGGATTCTATTTGCAAGTATTTTGATGAAAAATTTTGCATCTATGTTCATTAGGGAGATTTCTTTTCTTGTAGTGAGTGTCGTTATCTGGCTTTGGTAATAGGGTGATGTTGGCTTCATATAATGTGTTGGGTAATTTTCCCCCCTCTTCGATATTTTGCAAGAGTTTAAACAGGAATCGTGTTCATTTTTCTTGAAATGCTGGGTAGAATTCACCTGTGAAGCCATCTGGTCCTGGACTTTTCTTTGTTGGGAGATTTTTGATGTCAGAGTCAGTCTCTTCAAATGTGATTGGTTTGTTGAGTTCTTGTATTTCTTGTAGCATCAGTGTAGGTTGTCTGTGCATTTTTAGGAATTTGTCTATTTCATCTAGGTTGTCTAGTTAGTTGGCATGCAGTTTCTCATAATATCCCCTTATGATCCTTTTTATTTCTGTGGGGTCAGTCATAACTTCCCCTCTTTCATTTCTGATTGAATTTATTTGCATCTTCTCTTTTACTTTGTTTGTCTAGGTAGGGGTTTGTCAATTTTACTGACCTTCTCAAAGAACCAGTTTTTGGTTTGTTGATT
>JAKSZT010054301.1:6713965-6731662 GCA_026826555.1 Tolypeutes matacus | reverse complement strand
TCTTCTTTTTCAGTATAGGCCTTTAGGGTCTATAAATTTCCCTCTCAGCACTGCCTTTGCTGTATCCCATAAGTTTTGATATGTTGTGTTCTTGTTTTCATTTGTCTCGATATATTTAGTAATTTCACTTACAATTTCTTATTTGACCCACTGATTGTTTAGGTGTGTGTTGTTCAACCTCTACTCATTTGCAGATATTCCCCTTTCCCAACTATATTAGTCAGGGTTCTCTCAGGAAACAGAGTCAACAGGAGATATCTGTCAAAAATATGAGATTTTATGAGTCTCTCACGCGACCATGGGGATGCACAAGTCCACGTTCCGCAGGCAGGCTGCAAGCCAGGGGCTCTGATGAAATCCAATGAAAGGTCCTTGATGAGTTTCTGGGAGAAGGTGGCTGTCCAAAGATGAGCTGGGAAATCCTCTCTGAATGTTGAAATCACTTCCCCTTTTAAGGCATTCAACTGATTAGATAAAAGCGTCACCCATTGCTGATGCAATCTCCCTGACTGATGCAGATGTAATCAGCCATCCATGCAATAAACTCACTGGTGATCGAAGTCCATAAATGCTCCTGTATTACAATTAGCCCAGTGCTTGCTGGACCTAACACCTGGACACAATTACCTGGCCGAGTTGACACATTAGCCTAACCAACTAATATTGATTTCCAGTTTCATTCCATTATGATCTAAGAAGGTGCTTTGTATAATTTCAATCTTTTTATATTTATTGAGACCTGCCTTGTGCCCTAAGATGTGGTCTATCCTGGAGAAAGATCCATGAGCACTTGAGAAGAATGTATAACCTGTTGAGTTTGGGTGCAACGTTCTGTGTATGTCTGTTAGTTTTACTTTGTTTATCATATTGTTCCAGTTCTCTGTTTCCGTGTGGAGCTTCTGTCTGGTTGTTCTATCCAATGATGTGAGTGGTGTGTTGAAATCTCCAACTCTTATTGTATAGATGTCTGTTTCTCCCTTCAGTTTTGCCAGTTTGTCTCATGTATTTTTGGGGCACCCTGGTTAGGTGCATAGATATTTATGGCTGTTATTTCTTCCTGGTGGTTGTCCCTTTTATTAATATATAATGGCCTTCTGTATCTCTTATAACTTTTTGCATTTAACATCTATTTTGTCCAATATTAGTAGAGCTACACCTGCTCTCTTTTTGAGTCCTTAATTATTTATTTATTTATTTTTTAAAAGATTTTATTTATTTATTCATTTATCCCCCCCTTGCTGCTTGTGCTCGCTGGGTCAGCTAACCACGCCGTGCGGGCGGGCCTGCCTTCACCAGGAGGCCCCGGGAACCGAACCCGGGGCCTCCCACATGGCAAACGGGAGCCCCACTGATTGAGCCACAGCTGCTTCCCAACCTGCTCTCTTTTTGGTTACTGTTTCCATGGAGTATCTTTTTCCAGCCTTTCACTTTTAGCCAGTTTATATCCTTGGGTCTGAGGTGAGTTTCTTGTAGGCAGCATATGGATGGCTCATGTTTTTTTATCCATCTGTCAGCCTGTATCTTTTGATTGGGGATTTTAATCCATTCACATTCAATGATATTACTATAAATGCATTATTTACTTCTATCATTTTATTCTTTGGTTTTCATATGTCATGTCTTATTTTTGTTGTCTTTTTACTCTTTTGGCTATCCTTTCTGCTCTTCCTGCCTTCTATACTCCCCTCCAAGCTTCTCTTTCCTGTCTTTTTCTTTCGGGCTATAAGGCTCCCTTTAATATTTCCTGCAAAGGCGGATTCTTTTTTATGAACTCTCTTAGTTTCTGTTTGTTTGTGAATATTTTAAACTCACTTTCATACATGAAGGACAATTTTGCCGGATAAAGAATTTTTGGCTGGCAGTTTTTCTCTTTCAGTTTCCTAATTGTATCATACCACTGTCTTCTCGCCTCCATGGTTTCTGATGAGAAATCCACATTAAGTCTTACTGGGTGTCCCTTGTATGTTATGATTTATTTCTCCCTTCCTGCTCTCAGAATTTTATCTTTATCTTTGATGTCTGACATTCTGAGTAGTATGTGTCTTGGAGTAAGTCTATTTGGATTTATTCTGATTGGGGTACACTGTGCTTCTTGGACATGTAAGTTCATTTCTTTCATAAGAGTTGGGAAATTTTCAGCCATTATTTCCTCAAATATTCTTTCTGCCCCTTTTCCCTACTCTTCTCCTTCTGGAACTCTGTTGACACGTATGTTAGTTGCATTTTGTGTTGTCATTCAGTTTCCTGCTCAATTTTTTTTCCATTATTTTCTGTGTTCTTTTCTCCCTTTTATTTTAGCTGTTCTGTCTTTGGTATCACTTCTTCTTTCTTCTATCATTTCAAGCCTACTGTTCTATGCCTCTAATGTGTTTTTTAACATACCTCTCCTGTCTTTAATTCCCATGAGTTCTGTTATTTTTCTATTCAGATTTTCAGATTCTTCTTTGTGCTCACTCATTGTCTTCTTAATGTCCTTTATCTCTGCAGACACATTGTCTTCCAGCTCATTAATCTGATTTTGGAAATTTGTATGAATCTCGATTAGTTGTCTCAAATCCTGTGTCTCATGTAGGGCTTTGATATATTCATTTGCTTGCCCCTCTTCTTCCATTTTCTTAGTATAGCTTGTAATTTTTTGCTGATTTTTATGCATCTGATTATGATGGTGAGTTTACTCAGATGCTCAATTTCTCTCTCTTTCCTGGAGATTTAGTGGCAGGAGGTTGTATGTTACTGTTATTCTTTGATTCCTGGTTCAATCTGTCCTGAGTTTTTAGGCTTGTTCCTGTTAGTTGCTCAAATCTGGGCTCTGGACCCAATTATGAGTTGCAGACCCACTTCCAAGGGTCTGGGGAGGGAGGCTGTAAAGGCCAGGAAAAAGCCTTCCTTATTTACTTTAATTTCCTCACATGAACTTCCTTGGTCCGCCAGAAGATGGCGATCTTTGGCAGCCCTCTCAGTTCAAAGCCCGGTCTGAGTGTGTTTGTTGTAACATGGACTGGATCAATGTTATAGAGGTTCCTGCCTGGAAGCTAAGAGCCTTTTAATTGAAACTTTCTCAGAGGTTGTTCTCTATTCTTTGCTGGCAGCCCCCTCTCTTTTCTTGGGTAGGAAATAATTCCACTACCCTCTGCATCCTCAATAACCAGTCCCTGTTAGTAGATTGAGAGGGTTGGATCTCTTTTGTCCCATGCCACAATGGCACAGCTCCACCTGGCTTGGAAGGACTGGCGGGACACAGCAGACCAAAATTGTGGGTCAAAAGCTGAGTCAACCTTATGTGTCCCTCTCTCTCCCATTTTCTGGGGAGGTGGATCCCTGTGGCCCTCTTTGTCTGTAGCCACTGGCCCCGATGCTGGAGAATTCAAAATTGTCTGTAGGGTGGAAGAAGATGCTGGCAGCTGCAGCTATAGCTTTTAACTCACAGTTTTCCCATCATGATTCTTTTCGTTTGTCCCTCTCTCCTGGGTAGTGTCCAGCCTTCCCCTCATGTTCTAAACCATAGAACATTTTTTTCCAGGCCATTTCTGCCTGTCCTCCTGCCATTATTCTGGGAGAAAAAAAGAGTCCTGTGTCTTTCTAGTCTGCTATATTCCCAGGAGTCCCAGATGACATCTTAAACTAATAGCAACCTAGTTCAACTTGTAGCAACCTAGTTTTAGTATTATACAAACTCTCTACTCCTATATATCTCTGTCCCTTCCCCTTTATAATGTTATTGGCCCAGAATACATCTTCATACATTGCATGCCCATTAACAGAGATTTATAATGTCATTTTACACATTCGCCTTTTAAGTCACACTGTTGGGAGAGGGGGAAGTTCCAAATCAAAAGTACAATAATGCAGGATTATATATTTACCTAAGTAGCTACCTTTACCAATGTTCTTTATTTCTTCTTATGGCTTTAGTTGCTATCTAATGTCCTTTTATTTCAGCCTGAGGACTCCCTTTAGTATTTCTTGTAGGGCAGGTATTCTAGTAATTAACTCTTTCAGTGTTTGTTTAACTGTAAGTGCCTTAATGTCTTCTTCAGTTTTGAAAGATAATTTTGTCAGATATAGAATTATTGGTTGACAGTTTGTTTTTTTTCTCTAAGGACTGTAAATATGCCATCCCACTATTTTCTGGTCTCCATGGTTTCTGATGAGAAATATGCTGTTAATCTCATTGGGGATCCCACTGATGTGACAAGTATCTTCTCTCTTGCTGCTTACAAAATCCTCCTTTGGATTTTGACAACTTCACTCTAATGTGTCTTGGTATAGCTCTTTTAGAGTCTGTCTAGCTTGGAGTTCCTTGATATTCCTGGATGTGTATATTCATGTCTTTCATCAGATTTGGGAAGTTTTAGGCCATTATTTCTTCAAATAGTTTTTTTCTGTCCCTTCCTCTGTCTCTTGTCTTTCTGGGACTCCAGTGATATCTATGTTGGTACATTTGATGGTGTCCCACAGGTCCCTTGGGCTCTGTTCATTTTTCTTTTTCTTTTCTCTTTCTGCTTCTCATACTGGATAATTTCTGTTGTCTTAGCTTCACGTTTGCTGATCCTTTCTTCTACCTGTTAAAATCTATTGTTGAATCCATCTAATGAGTTTTTCGTTTCAATTACTGTATTTTGCAGCTCCACAATTTGTTTAGTTCCTTTTTATAATGTATATATCTTTATTTTGTTCAATGTTTTCCTAATTTCCTTTTGTTCTTTGTATATGGATTCCTTTAGCTCATTGAACATATTTAAGAATGTTTATTTAAAGTCTTTGATTAATTGTTACAATTTATGAACTTCCTTAGAGATAATTTCTGACAAATTCTTTCTTCCTATGAATGGGCCATACTTGCCTGTTTCTTTGTGTGTTTTGTAATTTTTTTTGTTTAGAAGTAGATATTACAATTATTATTATTATTATTATTTTTTTGTAACTCTGGAATCTAGTTCTTCCACTTTTCTGGGATTGCTAAGGATTTTGTTGTTGCTGTTATTGTTGAGGGCTGGAGCCATCAATTTGTGAATTTCCAAACTACTTTTGCTCCCAAACTGGGAATGGGAAATGACAGGAAGGGAGAAAAATAGGTACTACCTCTTGAAGACTGTTCTGCTACTTTTACCTGAGGGGAGTTTGGACAATGGCTGCCCTCAGAGATGCCCCCCCTCCCCCCACGATTTGAAGTAGCTGATCAAAATCAGTGATCAGTGATAATTCCACAAAGGCCCAGGTTTTGGTAGACCAGGTCCTTATAGCCCACCCTGGCACCAGCAAGTTCCACCAGGATCCTGGACTGAAGTCCCCACTGCTGCCTGATATGTGGCTGGAGTGGGGGAGGATGGTGGATGGTAGCCACTACCTGGAGGGTGAAATTCACCAGTATTTACTGCAATTTACCAACAGTGTCCCACTAGACTCCAGAGTTTTAAAATAGTTGATTCAGATAGTTCCTGCCAGTTCAACATTTGTTTTGGTGGAGGGACTGACTCTTGGAGCTTCCTTTTCTGCCATCTTTCCACAATCCTCTCCCAATATACCATGTCTTTTTAGTCACTACAACTTAATAACATATCTAAATAACTGGTAGCAAGTCCCTCTACCTTGTTGTTCTTCAACAGTTTTTTGAATCAGTTTGTCAAGTGCCACAAAAGGAATTTTAAAAAACCCTATTGGTATGTTTTTGGAGAAAACTTATATATTACTACTTTAAGTCTTCCGATTCATGGACATAGTGTGTCTCCATTTATTTCTGAAATGCATCTTTAATGCCTTTCAATAAAGGTTTATACTTTCCTATATGGAGGTCTTGAATACAACTTGTAAAATTTATACCTTGGATTTGACATTTTTTGCACTCTTATAAATGTTACCTTTTTAAATTCTATTTTCTGTGTACTGGTATATAAAATTGTGATTGATTTTGCATATGGATAAAGGTCCCAGTCTTTTTGCTAAATTCTCCTTTTGTCATCACTTACTTGTGGATTCTTTATATTCCTACGTATACAGTCATGCCATCTGTGAATAATGACAATTATATTTCTTCCTGTCCTGTCTTAATATCTTTCATTGCTTTTTCCTGCTTAATTGCACTGGCTGAGACCTTTAGTACAATGTTGAATAGAGTAGTGATAGAGATATTCCTGTCCTGTTCTTGACCTTAAGAGAAATGTTTTGATATTTCACCACTAAGTACAATGCTGCAGAGGTTTTGTGGAGATTTACCCTTTATATCTACCTCATGGTGGTGTTATGAGAGTTAAATGAGCTATTATTTGGAAGTAATTTAAGACAGTGCCGAGTGCTGTGTATTTGCTGTTACTATAGTCAGTGGTCCTCTGAAATGCCTGACAACTTGCCCAGATACATTTTGAACCCCTTGGGGACATTAAAATTATACCTTGTCACTTTGCCATACTAGCTGGATTCTAATGTCTTTCATTTCCTCTCTGACGACCAAAAAGCCTGAACCTCTGGCCCTCAAGCACCGGGGGCTATAATCTCATTTCCATGTAGTTTGATGGTTGACCCTTTTTTCTAATGTTTTTTTTTTTATTGTTGTTTTGTTTTGTTTTGTTTTGTTACTGGGAGGTCCTGGGGATCGAACCCAGGTCCCTCCATATGGCAGACGGACGCCCAACCAGTTGAGCCACATCCGCCCCTCTTTCTAATGGTTTTTGAACCCAAGTTTTTGGTCAGGAGAAGAATCAAGGCCACACACCTGTGACCACTCTATACCCGGAAGTGCCCCCTTCCTGTGCATTCTACGTGTTTGTGTTCTGCTCTGTCTTCTTTGCAGGAGTGATGAGGATGTCTGGAACTTAGCTTAGGAGATAACTAAGTGGGTGGACGGGGAGAGAAATGCTTTAAGTTGTTCCAAATATTAACTATTAAAAATCCTTTTACTATCATGTTGTAAACAAATTCTGTATGTTACTAATTCCCACCTTCTGATATTGTAGAATTTTATTGAAACTGACAATGAGGGCAACGGCATTCTTCGACGACGGGATATAAAGAACGCACTCTATGGTTTTGATATTCCCCTCACACCAAGAGAGTTTGAAAAGCTTTGGATAAGGTAAGTGGTATCTGAATACTGGCTGTTCGCCATTTCTCCGGCCTTGGGTGGTTGCTGCAGCACCTTCAGCACAAATCTTTCATCCCTCCTCCTGGGTAATGTGGAGGCTGGGAATGGTTTTCATTCGGTTGCACCTGTCCTGCTTCCTTGATCTGCATAAAAAGTAGACGAGGCAAAGACACCACGTCCCTGGAGGTCCCAGCAGACACTCACCAACAGTGCTACTCTTGAGTTTGCGTTCCAGGAACTGGTAGTTCAAAGCCATGCTTTTACTTTTTTAGAGAACCAAGTCACTCTCAAAAGACTTGACTCTGATATAACTAGCTCAGCAGAGAGATATGCAATGGGTAAAGGAAAAACATTCTCTCCCCTTTGCCTAAAAATGGAAATCCATGCTGCACAACTGTTTTATAGAAAAGTAATTTGTTGGAAGAAAATAACCAAACTTTTGGCAACTTTGAGCAGCTTCCCAAGGGTCTATTAAACTGAAAATAGCATCTAAGGTTGGTTACATTTTTCAAAATGTATTTTCGGTTTAGCTGTTTTGAATTAGGCCCCTAGTTGTGCTTTTCCCTGTGTAGATGTCTAAGTTTCAAGGTGCACTAACAATGTGGTTTATTTCCCAGTTCCAGACCCATTTTTGAATTACTTCCTTCCTCATTACATGTTAGCTGCTGCTTGCATCCCCCAAGGATGGTATACCAGTACCATGAGTCCACTCAGGAGGCAAACTCGCAAAAGAGTTCGTGTGGTTTTTTAGCTTTTCATCTGTTCAAAGTGGAAGCAGAAACATTGGCCGAGTTTAGAATTAAGTGGGCTGCTTTGTGTCTAATTTAGAAAAGCAACTTGAAGTTCTTACAAAATCCTTTTTTCCTTTTTAGATCAATTCCAACACAGGGCTAATTTAGACTCCCTATCCGTTTTCTTTTTTAGGAGATTAAATTTGTAGTTCCAAATGAGTTATCAAAAGATCCTCATAGAGCGGGCAAATGTATGGCTCTCCCACCCTGTAGACCTTTGGGATAATTCAGAGGTGACTGTATGGTCCCTGCTTTCAGGGAGTTGGCAGTCTGTCAGAGGACAGAAAGCAGTCACACAAATAGCGTGAGTGCAATGTGGACACTGTAAAAGGCTGGAGCAGGGAACAAAGCAGAGGCGCGGGAGCTAAATGCAGGAGTATTGGGGGCCACTGGGGATCGGGAAGCATCATGGTGGAAGAGGTGCTGAAATAGAATGTCAAGGGGTGGAGCCACGGGAGGGGGGCACTGAGTAGAGAGGACCGCCTCACCTGTGGCACCGCTGAGTCACCCCGTCAGCAGAGAAAGGGAGAGGAGGCCCAGTCCCTGTAGCCGCTCCTTGTTTCCAGGCCTTCGGGAACCATGAGATTTGAATGGGGCTGGATGTGAACAAAGCCATGCCTTAGGAAGATGACTCAGGAAACCATGGTTCAGAGAAGGGACTGGACGGGTGTGGGGGGGTGGCAGCCCATCGGGAGAATGCCATCACCATCAGGGTGGGACAGGAGAAGCCCCTGAGCTCGTGCTGGCGCCACACGCGCCCACCAAGTCGCCACGCAGGGAATAACGGCACACTGAGCCCTCCTCCTTGGGGCAGGCAGAGCAGGCTTCCGGTTCCAGTGCAGACAGGCGCTCCGATGGTCAGCTATTGCTGTGGCGGGAAGTTTCTTTATACCTTTATTGCTATTATTAAACGTCCATGTTCTTACCCTATTTTGAAACTGTTTTTGAAGTGAGAATTTTGTCTACTTTTGTTGGCCAACCTTAGGCACGGTGGATGGCAAGTGGTAGGTGGGAGCTGCGCAGCCAGATGCTCGGGCGTGGCCCCTGCCCCTACCTCCTCCGGCCGTGTGGCTCTGCCACGTGGCTCGACGCGCCTGGGCCTCGCTCCCCTCGTCTTCACAGTGGGACCCACCCTTGGGGTCGCCGTGGACACTCAGCTGACCAGAGCATGTAAAGTGCCGCGCCGTGCCTGGCACGGAGGGAGCACTCGCTACATCTCACAGCCCTCCTTTCCGTTTGTTCCTTCAGCAAGCGTTTATTAAGCACCTGCCTGTGGGGGCTTCGTTGGGCTGGGGAGAGTGAGCTGGCTACATTTAAGGAGTTTGCCTCATGCCCGGAGAGGAGAGGGCCTTGTAAATGGACGCTCACAGCGCCGCGGTCCCTGAGGGGGTCACAAGGCTCGGGAGATGGGTGACTTTGAGCTGGCCTTGGAATTGGTCCCAGTGGTGTCTGACTGGGCCATCTCAGTGGCCCACCCCAGCAGAAGGTCACAGCCCAGGGTGCGTGGGGGGGCAGTTCGCCCACGTGCTCGCTCAGGACCAGGCTTCTTCCGGTGGCAGCCTGGCCCCTGGTCTTTTGTGTCCAGCAGGCACATGGGGGGAAAGCACGGAGGGTCACGGGGTCAGCTTTGTTGGGGCCAGGCCTAGAAATGGGGCCATTGCTGTGCCCATGTGCTGTCGGCCAGTGTCCATGCACGTGGCTGCACCCATGGGCATGGGAAGCTGGGAGAAGGCTCTGGGTGTGTGTTGGGAGGGAAGAGAAGCAGAGAAGGGGGCTCCTACAGCTCTGCCCTACGCTGGCTTCCAGGGCAGAGGGAGCCCCAGGAGGGTAGCATCAGCGTCCAGGCAGGGAAGCAGAAACCACACCTAATGTTTACTGCCAAGAGGTCTTGTCTGAACAAAGGAATGTGGTATTACTCAGACGCCAGGAGCCCACTGCTGCCCTGGACTGCCGGAGCCGAGAGCAGGAATGTTACCCAGAGATCAGGAAACTGCTCCCCAACCCAGGGGCTGGAGGAGTAAAGGGAAACATGGTATTTCTTGGTGATCAAGAAGTTGTTGCCAAGCCTGGGCTGGCGCCTACCAGCCAGCCCAGCCCAAAGCCACAGATGCCCTGGGCCACTTCACAGAAGCTGCCAGAATCTCGGCTACTGGGCTGAGTAGGAGCCACTGCCACCACCGGAGGCACCATAGGAAACAGCACGGTTCTGCCCTCTCCCTTCTGATCTAGCACCTTCCTTTGCGGAGCCTCATGAAGCGACCCCGGGGTGGGGGTGGGGAACCAAGTTGAAGCAGGACAAGTATGGGGTTAGGAGCCACCACACAGACATCCAGCCTAAAGAGCAAAGGACCGTGCTGTCCTCGGGACTGTTGGACAGGCTGGGGGACCAGGGTGTGGAGAGCAGAGGAAAGGCAGGGGATGAGGCTGCCTGTCAGCTGGAGGCAGGCCACAAAGGGCTGTGTGCGAGCTCAGGAGCAGGGGCCGGGCCCTGAAGGCCGAGGGCTTGGCAGGGGAAGACCTGGACAGGCCTCCTTTCTAGAAGGATCAGTCTGGCTACAGTGTGGGGACAGGGCTAGGGGCAGGGAGGTGAATTAGGGACTGCCAGGAGGTGTGGAGAAGGAGTGAAAATTAGCCTTCAGGGCCTGGCTGTGGTGGTGAGTCGTGGGCAGAAACGGGAAGACTCTGAGGCGGCCTCAGGGCCTCCAGCAAAGGCTCTGCTCTGAGCAGACACCTGCACCCGTGTCCCAGCGCAGCCCTGACTGAGCCGCGTGGCCTCGGGCCAGTGGCTTGACCTCTCTGGGCTCAGTCATCTATCAAACAGGACATAATGCCTGGAAGGCGGCTGCCACTTTGGAGCACTGAAAAAACAGGAGCAGAAAAATAATGTCTGATTACAGTATTAATGCACATTCGTTTTGGAAGACTCGGAAAACCCAGAAAAGCATAAAGGGAAAGAAAAGCTAGCTGACAACCAATCAGCCGTCATCCCCTCAGCAGAGGTGAGAACGTGGTGTACTTTCTCAGCCCTCTCGCCATGTCCCTGTCCTATCAGTTGTGTCGCCCCCGGCCTCAGGCGCCCTCCGGGCTTGCCCCCTGCGCTCGCTCAGTGGTGGTTGCTAACGATAGGTGCCCTCGCCTTCATGGTCTGGAAAGCCACCTCCTGAGACGATGCAGGCATGAGAGCCATGGTCGGGGGCAGGGCGGCCCCCCAGCATGTCGCCCAGGCCCCAAGGCCCCTCTCAGTTGCCGTAGCAACAGTCCTGGCCCTGACACTGGCAGGACGGCAGGATGAGCACCTCCCCACAGGGCTGTCTCCGAGCGTGTGGGCGAAGCCTGGACCCTGGAGAGCAGAAGCCGGGGAGCACGGGGATGGATGGGGGGTTTCAAGGCAGCAGAATAGGAGAGACCCCAAGAATTGGGTAGGCAGAAGCAGGAAGTCCAGGAACGTCCTGCCGTTTTGAAAAGACCAAATTAGGAAATGTGACGGCCCGTAGAAAAGAAGAACGCCGTCAGTGTTCGCTGTTCAGGCGACCTCGCTCAAGCACCTGCGCACTGCGCTGCTTTCTGGCTGCACGTTTGTCCAGAGGGTCTCGTTTATGCTGCCAAACTAAGTGAAGACATTACGCCCTGACTCTCGGTGCTTTAACAGTGCATTTTAATTCTCTATCACCCCAAATCCGCTACAGACCTAGCGACTGTTCTGGAAAAGGATCTTCAAACAGTGGTTCAGGATCAGCTTTCAGCCCATGTCCCCGTCATCTCGGGAGGGGCTTCCAGGCACCCTGGAAGGGTCTGGGCAGCTAGAGGCTCAGGCTCACAGCCCACGGCCCAGATTGCTGCATGGGGCTTAGGCGGAGTGGGGAGCGCATGGGTGACAGGGAGCAGGAAGCGCCTGGGCATCCGGCTCACGGCCATTGGAAGAACCAAGGAGGCCTCTGTGGAAGGAAACCTGATGCCTGGACCCAGAGTAGGGTCGTTGAGCATAGCTGCCAGGAGCCTTCTGTCTGGTCTGGGAAAGGCTGCCAAGCATAAATGAAAGCTGGAAGGCCAGTCATCGGTTCATTTCCTCAGTCCCTCACTCGGTCACGAAGCAGTGATGTGCCAGGCCCTGTGCTAGGTTCAGGGGCTCCAGAAGATGAAAGATGAGGGCAAGGCTGCTCACAGCCAGGCAGGGGACGCAGCCACGCCGCCTCCAGCCAGCAGCAGCGTGCCGAGGGACAGGCAAGTGCGGGTGGCCGTGCTGTGGGAGCCACGTGGGTGACGGGGGAGGACTCCCAGGAGACGCAGAGCCTGAGTCGAGTCATGATAAACGGTCATTAGCCAGGAGAAGGCGCCCAAAGACAGGGGACAGGGTATCTAGGTGAACAGCAGGGGCCCAGAGCCTCAAGGAAGGTGGGAGGAAGGAGGCGTGTGAGGAAAAGGCTGCAGTTTCCATCAGAAGAACCTGGGAGCGGCAGCCAGGCCGGGCACGGGGAGCCCCAGGACCAGGGGCCCCTGCCCAGGGTGCTTCCCGGGCCCCAGGAGGCGCTCCGGCAGGGAGACACTAGCTCACGTGTTCTGCTCACCTTCAGTGACCTCGTTTTCCCAGGCTGAATTCAACTACTTTCACCTCGGTGTCTAAATGTCACACCGTCTCTAAAATATGTAAAATGTGCTATTCTCATAAGAATGTGTGGCAATTAAAAACAGTGGATCCAAAACAAATTTTGCTGAAAAGCCATGAAGTGGGGAGTGTATTGTAAAAAGCCACAGAAGAGAAAACTAAACAGAAAAGCCGTCTGCTCAGAAAGATCAGTCTAGATATTAGTTGTGTAAAATCAGCTAATAAAAATGATCTGAGAGAAGGTTTTGGAGAGAGTTAATGCCCATTTTATGTACACTCCTTGAGACAGTCGGATGGTAAGTAGGTTGCCTATCAGTATTCAAATATAAAAAGAAAAGACCACGTGAAAAAGTATCTCGTAAGAATCGGCCCATGTGAGGAAGACTCAGGCTTTGACGTGGCCAGGGAGCTCGGGCACATCTCTGATGACTCCACAGAGGCAGTGCCTGGGAGAAGCTGCTCAGCCCTGTGCTGGTGGCACAGCTGGCCAAGGAGAGCGTCGGGGTGTGAACGGATTTGAAAAGGTTGGCTGAACAGGATCTCGAGCTTAGAAGAGATTTAGTGGACACTATCCTGGGGCTTAGAAGGGCTGGAGACGAAAGGAGGGTGCAACTTGGAGCTGTGCCAGCCAGGGAGCTGTTGCGCTCTGCTTAAAGAACATGTTCTGGCTGGAGGAATCTAGAGCTACAGGGCGCTGTCTCGAAAGGGCCAGTTCCCCATCCCTGGCCTGGGTCCATCTGAGGCTAGACCACTGCTTGTTGGAGGAGTTTAGAGGAGGGACTTCAACCCTCCAAGGGGACTTGGAGCAGATGGGGTCTAATCTTCTGGGATTCCCTCGGGATTTACCGAATGTGCCCGTCGTGTGTGGCCAGCAAGACAGGTGGGCACTTTCCATTCTGAACCCTCAGACCTCTTCCCAGATGGTACGGAGAGAACCCCTATGTCCCAGGCTGCATGAGGCCCCGTGTCTACCTCTGCTGCATGGCCAAGGTCATGGGGGCGGGCATATTCCAGACCCTCTGATTGTGCCCTTTAACACTGGGGCCAGTGGCTCTAGAAGATGCTTCTGTTATTCCAATCAGAATCCAGTGCCTAGACTGAGCACGAGGGGCAAGCCTTTCTCAGTAAAGTAAAGCAATAGACGTGGACATATCCAAATCATAGGTACAGTTGAATTGCTGTGTGTACAATTAACAGGCAGAGTAATCTAATTATCCCATAAATTAGTGGCCATGCCACATGCAAATGCAGGATTTGATGGGTCCTCTGTTTATGTGTACATTTTTCCTGGAACATCTGTTGCCGAACCATTTTAAAATCCAACCTTTACAGGCAAGTTGACTTTTTTAATGTTACACAAAGGATTGTATGATGAAGGGTGAGGTTATGTAAGCCGAGTTAGCTCTCTTATTATTCACATTCATAACTATTTCAGTTGCAGTTGTGCAATCTGGTCTTCTGTTTCTTTGTGATGAGAATTGAATGTTTATGATCTTTATTAATGAAGTAATTAACAAGTGTGTTTTCCTTCAGTTCAAGAGTCATGATTCAGAGTTTGTTTTTGGTAATCTCTTGAGAGCAACACACCAGGATGGCAGTTCTTCCTTGGAAAGGCACTTTCTTCACGTTTGTTAGTTCAACAAGCATGTGTTAATAACACTGTTTGTTCTCTGCACGTCACTGGGCACTGGGAAGTGGTTCGTAAAGATAAATAGGGCACAGCTTCTCCTCAAGAAACCTGCTGCCCAGTAGGGGAGATAAGACAGGGACTAAATGGCTAGGGCAGCTGGCAGGAGGTGGTAGAGCCTTTGGGTGGCAAATAGCAACAGAAAACACCACACGCCCACGCTGCGTAGCTCTGCAGGTGGTAGCACAAGTGCTAGAAGCATTTGCCCAAACTTCTTCTCCCCGCCCCCGCCTCTGCCCTCCACCCCACCCCTTGAAGACGAGAAAGCCGTGTCTTTCCTCCTACTCAGCTGAAACAGTGGCCAAGGGCTCGGCGTGTCGCTGGCAGTCCCATCCTTTCTTCATCATCTGGTGAGCAAATGGTCAGAGCAAAGCGCTGCTTCCCCACGGAAACCTGTTTGTGCCTGTGCTCGGACAAGTAACCACACAGCAGCATGGTGGAAGAATTAGGTTTGTGAAAGTGTTTCAGTGGAGTCTAGCTCCTCGTAGTTCTGAGTTCATCTGGGAAAAAAAATCACGCCCATAAATGCCTTTTTATTGATTAGATCAAGGCCAAGGTCTTTCTGTAAAAATAAATGCTTTTTTTTTTTCTATGAAAGAAAATTGGCAATTTGCCTTAAGAATTTTATTGAAATAACTCTATTCTATTTGAATAATGCTGGAAGATAAAACCCCTCCATTATGCCTTCTTTAATGAATTAAAATGCAGAAAATCCCAATAATAGAAAACGACATAAAAGGTACATAGCATAATTCTTATCTTGTTTCCTTACTAGTGTCTTTCGTTCCTTGTATATAATTGCCATCCCTTCAAAGAGAAAATGGGGGATTTTACCACCCTTGAATCAAGTGGCATGCATTTATTCAGGTTTTAAGAGGGAATATGCCTTTGAAGGATTTTCTTCTAAATCCTTAGCACACTTCTTTTTACATGTTAGGGGCTCAATAAAAAAACAGTTGAATGAATGAATGGGTTGGCTTTAATTATCTGTAGTCGCAACTGTTTCCAACAGAGTGGCAGGGGAATGAACCTGTTTGCTTTCTCTGGGGGCAGGCCACATGTAGGGTGGCCATTCTGTTGATTGGAGCAGTGGCTTTCAAACTTTGATGTGCTGATGAATCCACCGGGCACAGGTCTTGTTAAAATGGGGTGAGTCCTGAGAATCTGCATTTCTGACTCCGCGGTGAGACTCTCCCAGATAAGACCGAAGCCGCAGGTCTGCAAAGCACGCTCGGCATGGCGGGCGACTGGAGTATGAGCTCCTCATAAATACTGCAGAAATTGTCATCAGAACCCCCTCAAGGCTGCTGATGGGAGCCTTTTTTTTTTTTTTAAAGGTACGACACCGAGGGAAGAGGGCACATTACGTACCAAGAGTTTGTACAAAAATTGGGTATTAACTATTCACCAACTGTTCATCGACCCTATGCCGAGGATTATTTCAATTTCATGGGTCATTTCACGAAGCCCCAGCAGGTGCGAGAAGAGATCAAAGAACTGCAGCAGGACACAGAGAAGGCCATGCCAGTCAGGTGAGTTGGGAAGTATTCTGGGACCCTAATCTGGTCATTCTGTTTCACATTTATCCTTACAACAAAAGTGGGTTTAAAATGGTACCTCCAGCACTGGCTGAGTAATCCTGAAATTGTTATACTCATTTACTGCTGTAGAATCCATGAAGGGGCACTAAGTCAAAAGAGCCGTAAAGTAGTTAAAAAGCTCTAAACCTAGCCTACCTTACCAGTTACCCTTTCTTGTGTCATCATTCTCTCTCAGATGTCACCCTCGAGAAGTTTCCTCTTAATTTTTCACTGCATATTGCCCAGCGTCTCTCTGCCCCAATCACGGTGCACGCTCCATGAAGACATGGTCTGCTTTGCCACTGAACCCCCAGCCCCAGAGCCTGTCGCACACCTGATAAGCGTCCAATAAATATCTGTTGAATGAATGAATGAACAAGCGAACGAACAAACAGACATGTCCTTTAACTCACTATTTCCACTTTGGGGACTTTATCCCAAGGAAAAATTTTGGAAGAAGCCACAGCTTGGCCCTTGGAAGGTACAACTTGCAATGTGTCTTTAACAACAACAAAAGGAGTATCTTCCAATCCCAAATTGTGCACTGGCTCAGTAAAGTGCAGCCTAAAAGAATATGGTATACTATACGCCTTTTAAAATGATTTATGTGGCCACTATGGAGAAACATGGAAGTGTTCATGATAAAAGGTTGTGGAAATGAAATGTTAAATAGTATGTATGACCAGATTGGAAGTATGATTATTTTCAAAGTTTAAAACTTGTTATTAATGTCATTTTAAAAAATTATAACACAGGAGAAAATCTTGCTGCTTGTGATGTGACCATAAAGCAATGGGACAGATTTTCTTGGTACCAAATAGACCACAGTGGTTGCCCAGCCACTCTCCCCAGCCCTGTGGCCCAGCTCCTCCTGCTCCAGAGCTTTGGTTCAGCCCCGTTGCCTTACCTGGTTAGGAGTCTCACCTGTCTGCACTTGAATGCATGGATGAATTGCTGCTAAAGAATTCTCGCAGGAAATGAGAACTCTGAGGACATGGGGATAAAGCCTAATGGCTGATTGGGTTTTAAGAGAAAAGCAGTTCAAACACGTCCCTGAATGATGTCTAAGTAACTGAGTTATAAAGCCCAAAGACAGAGAACTGAGTTTGTGAAATTTAAAGTAAAAATATGCACAAGATGAGTATAAATCAAATACGCCATACTACTCATGAAAAAGTGGAATTTATCTTTGCCAGACAGGGTTGGCCTCATTACCCACTCGTGTCTTCACTCCTCGTCTCTCCTGCCACTCCTGAGTAATGGGGTTCTAGAAAGAACTCCACATCCTTGGCGCTCTGCAGCCTGTCCCTTTCTAATTGTGGTTTCTACTTATTGTGTGACCATGGGTCTGGAGCCGAAAGCTCAGGGTGCCCTTAGACCTCACATTTCAGATCATCAAACTCACTTAGCTAGTTCACATGCACCCAGTCCTCTCTGCCACATTCATAGCCTCTTCCTGAAGAAGACAAGCCTGATTTCTTAAAAATGCACAGCCAGCTTCTGTTTTCTCAAAGTTGTCAGCTTTGTACAATTGTCAAGTCCGTGTTTAAATTTCTGGTGTCGGTGGGTCTTCCAGATAAGCCATAGAGTTCCATGTTTCCAGAATTTTTTACCAACTCATTCGTATCTGCCTCGGATAAGATCAGTAGATGGAGTTGTGTTCAAAGTGATTGAAATTTTATATTCATCCCTCAACTCTTAGGGAATTAATTTTGTTTGGCTTGCCCTAAAGACATTTTTTTTTAATTAAGGAAAATCTCTTTTTATAAAAAATATAGATTTATTTTCCATGCCTTGCTCTTTTTGGCCTGAGTCTGAGGTGAAGATTCAGAATCAGAACAGTCCTTGCGAACTAGCCACGCCTGCCCTGGCTGGGCCTGACGTGCAGGCTGAGAGGCGCAGGCACGGCCGGCGGAGCTGCCGGCTCCCACAGGGCCGCTCCTGCTGAGGGTGGGCCT